>JACKQL020000078.1:0-225150 GCA_018296165.2 Termitomyces sp. T153
TAACCAAACACTTAGTTCTTGATAGTCATGATGGTGCTGTTGTGACCCCCAGATTTTGTTGTGATCTGGTGAATACTAGGGCCACTGTGAGCATTGGCCATTGGAGTACAAAGACAGTGTTTGGGCCCTGACCAGGGTTGATGGAGAACAAGGAGACAATGGAGAGCAAAAACACATATAGGCCAGACATGGACTCTTCCTGCCCTCAGTCGACTATACAGAGACTGAGGGTGAGCAAACAATTTACTTACATATCTCAGACATTACTTATGCATACCTTAGAAGATTAACTTACACTCTGTATTGATAGGTATGTGCTAATACAGTCAATTATATGGAGACTGAGGTAGATTAACTTACACTCTGTATTGATAGGGTTCAATTCACAACAGGCTATGAGTATTTGCTGCTTCTGAAGAGCAAACCCTGAATACACCTGATATCTGTGAGTGCAGAACCACTTAATTCTTGTGCTGGACTGACTGTCCAATCTAATCTAGGCATAGGACACATGCTAGTCTGCAAATTCAAATTTCTCTGTTGTTTCTTGCCTCAGATACATTGCAATGTTGATCAAGAGTCTGAGTCCACCTCTGCCACCTGCCTCACCCACCAGTGTCACCCTGTCTGCCACCAGGATTGCTGAGATGAAGCTGGTCAATAACTCAAGCAATCCAACTGTGGTTCCAGTTAGGAAGATTATGCCCTCTTGGGCAGGACACCTTCTCAATAAAGATGATGGGAAGTACACAGAATGGGTGTACATTATGAAGCTGGAGCTTATGATGGTACAGCTTTGGGAATATGTCTTTGATCTGGCTCCTGCTCCAAATAAATCATACAAGCCATGGGTGCACTGCACATGGACTTTGAATAAGCATTTGGCAACATCATTTCTGCAGTGGGCAATCTTGTACTTGGAACAGAAGCTCTGTGTGGAGGAGGAGGATCCCATGGCCTTATGGCAATACCTGAAGGTTTGACATGGAGGTGCTGTTCCTGTGAAGCAAGTACAGCTTCTCCAGGAAGCCCTCACCACAAAATTGTCCTTGTCAGAACCTCTAACAAAAATGGTTCATGCAATCTACAAAAAAATTGACTGTGCCTTTGATGCAGGAGAAGTCTCCAAAGAACTCCTGCAATCTATTGCCATTCTCTCTGCACTATCTGACAAGTCATTTGCACACATCAGATCCATTATATTTTGTGACCTAGAACAGGATGGGGATGTCAGGAGATATGGACTGTCACAGGTCATACAATTCCTGGAGGGAGAGCAGACCTTACTTGAGGCTGACAAGAATGGATCTTTACCCATGGATTCACTGCCAACAGCATATGCCACAAAACCATTCAGAGGAAGCAGGCTCACATGCACCACTTGCAAAGAATGTGGTCTACCTATTCATATATATACTGGTTACACCACCCCATGGTGTATCCTCAAAGGGGGGATGATGGCAAGGAAAACTCTTGAGGAGTCAAAGAAAGCCCAACTAGCCCACTACAAGAGCCTCAAGAGGGATAAGGACAAGAAAGAGACATCCAAGATCACTTTTACACCAGCTGAAAACAACATGTTCACTCTCAAAGGTGATACAGAGGCTGTTGCAGCATACTTAGTAACATGCTCAGCAACAACAAATTTGCTGGACTTATAATGGACACACTCCCAGCTGCAGGAACAATAGAGGACTTTGAGAGTCTTGAAATTGACACCTGTATTGCCTTTGATGAAGACCCAAGGGCAAGCATCAATTGGGATGAGTATACAGCCCTATCATGTGAGGATAAGACAACAGCTCCCTTCTTTCTTGATTTGGGTGTGACAGTCCACATCTCTCCTGATATCAATGACTTCACCACAATCAGCCCTATCTCTGCAAAACCTATCTGAGGGGTGGGAGGCTTGACAATTGCTGCCACAGGCATTGGAAGTATTTGCCTTAATGTTGCAGAGGGCTTATACCTTGAACTCAGAAATGCACTCTATGTGCCCAAGTCCACCATCTGCCTACTCTCTGTGAGCAAGTTAGCCAAGCAACTCAGAATTGTCACCACCTTCAACAATGTAGGGGCAACTCTCACAAGAGGACCAATGGGAAAATCATTGCCACTGGAACCCTTCTTGATGAATACAGCCTATACATGCTTGACAGTTCAAACAACCATGCCTTTGCCATACATGCACCATCCAACCTTCACTCCTGGCACCTGAGCCTGGGGCATGCAACTTATCAATCCATCTTACAGATGGCATGTGTGAGCATGATCAAAGGTATGCCTTCCTCTTTTCCTTTGAAACCTCTGAAATGTGATCACTGTATTCTGGATAAACAGACCAAAATACCAGTATCCAAGGAGAGGAAAGAAGGGGAGAGGCATTGAGCAACAAGGAAGCTGGAGACAGTATGGGTGGACCTGACTGAACAGTCAGCCATTACATCTAGACCTGGGAATAATCATATTATAAATGTTGTCAACAATTACACAAATAAACCCTGGTTGATCCCCCTCAAAACAAAAGATGATGGCTTCAATGAGTTGAAGGCATGGATATTGGCATGGAAAACTGAGACTGGGCTGTGTCTTAAAACTCTACAAACTGGGGGAGACAGCAAATTTGATGGGATAGTGTCACAAACTGCTCTCTGGACCCCTGATCTTGTTCCCAACCTGTTTGCTTCCCTGGAGCTTCCCCCCAACACCCTGTCAAGCTCCCTCTACCTTTGTCCACCCTCTGCACCTACTCCAGGTAACTCTGACACTTCTCCAGCAAACCCTGGCAGCCCCCTAGCTAACTCTGACACCTTCCTTGCAGCCATCAATGCTTCCCCTGATGAGCTCCTGGGACCCTCCCCTACTATTCCTAACTCTGGCATGTGTCACCAACTTATCTCCCAAGTTTGCCTGACCAACCCCAGAGCATCATAACAACCCCAGGACAGCCTGCATCCTCAACTGATCCCATCAGAATATCACCATGGCCTGTCCCCTGATCACAACCAACACCTGTGAACTCTGTGTAGCTCTGTCAAGCCCCACCACCACACCTGCCATCTCCTGGAGCTCTCCAGTAGTCAGTATATAAGTTGTAGAGTAGCACCTCATACTCTAGTCTTGATATTACTTGCCTTACTGATGTGTTTCTGATTGTTTCTATCTCATGTTTTGTGTTCTGTATTATGTTTCCTCTTATCTCAGTCTCCCAGTCTTGTCTTATCTCTATTTCTATTATTGTCACATTATTGTTTCATATCCCTGCTTGAATCTATTTTTGTTCTCATCTCAATCTTGTCTTGACTCCATCTTGTCTCATTCAACTCTGTCTCCATTATCATGCTCAAGTCCTTTCAATATTAATGCCTTTACAACCTCCATGCATATGATTACAAACTCCAACATTCTTCAAACCATCTCTGGACCTTGCTATAAGCTCGGTTCCAGAACCCATCAACTTCTGTTGATCCCTCATCAAGCTCTGGCTCTGCTCCCGTCACTTGTATAGTCTCTGCTTACCCTGCACCTTGAATACTTGCTTCTGGACTTGTACCTGATGCCCCATCAAGTCCAACCACTCCCCTGCAACTCATCCTAGACTTCTCCAGACCCCTGTAGACTGGTTCAGATCACTTTCCATCACTTACCCTCACAAGTCCCCCACACCTAGACCCTCTCCAAATGCAGAGTTATCAGTGCAGGGAATTATGTTCACCTAGTAAGGACTTGCCCAGTGTAGCTGAGCCCCCATGGTTAGCAAAATCTGACAGATAGAGCATAGAGAGTGGTACAAGCAGAAGGGGATCACACTTGAAGTTGGTGCCCCATACACTTCAGCACACATTGAGCAAGTAGAATGGATGCACTGCACCTTAATGGGTAAGGCTTGGGCAATGAGACTAGCAGCAAAGTGCCTGGCATTTCTATGGAACAAGTTCTACCTAACAGTGGTGCATCTTCATGGGAAAACAAAGACCTTGTTTGTCTGCAATATAACTCCAGATAAACTATGATATGAGAAGAATCCTAATTATTTGTATATTTGGGGAATTGGCTGCTGAGTGTTTGTGTTAATCCAGAATAAACACAACCCAAAGATATACAAATGTTTGATAGAATGTGTGCTCATAGAATACGATCTGAACTCCAAGGCCTACCATTGTTATGACTGATCCACAAAAAGGTGTGCAGCTCCTACCATGTGACATTCATTGATGGCCATAATGAATCACAGACCCCAACACAAGATGACCACTCTTCACAGGAACCTGATGCCAATTTCCAAACCATAAATTCCATTGAGAATGATGCAACTGACATGCCTACTCAGGAGGAGAACAAGGAGATCCCAGTCATTTCAGAAGTTATACTGGAGGAACCACAAATGGCTGAGGATGGGGAACAGCCAGCCCCCACAGATCTTGCTCCAGAGGCCCAGCCTGAGATTTGTTAATCTACATGGACATTGATTCTAATGGAGAGAGTTTTCCAGGGGGAATATGGAGAATTCTGAACAGAGAGGGCAGTCAGAGAGTTGAAGGAGGCAGCAGAATGGATAAGAGAGGCAAAGACAGAATGGAAAAGGGCAGTGGAAGAGCTGAGACAAGCCTGAGAAGATGAGTGTGATGTCACTGGGGATGGAGAACTAAATCTTGATCAGGTCCTGTCAGTGCTTAACATGATCAGGAGCCTACAAGACCTAGACCCTGAGGCTGATACTGAAACACCAAGGACTTGGGAAGAAGCAAAGAACTCACCAGACAGATTAGAGTGGGAGAAATTATATTGAGAGGAGCTAGATTCCCCTAAAGAAATAGGCATGTTGTCAGGGGACTTCTATTTCTGATCTTTGCAGTGATCTCTGCCACTTGTTTCATACCCCTGGAGATCTCCAGAGATTCTTGGAACTTCCCATAGTTCCTCATTGAGCACCTCCCTAGGGTCAGGGCTAGCTCTGGCCTTCTGTACAGTTATTCCTTGCACTGAGCAGTGGGAATCCTTAGACTTGTTCTCTTTGGATTCCCCTCTGCTGGGTGATTAGTTAACAATTGTATTGTTGACTACCTTGCTGATATACTTTGGATTTCCCTCTGCTAGCTGCATAATTGAGCTGCTGCTCCTGGAGGTTGCCCTTACAGCAGAACAAGTCTCTAACTCTGGTCTGGAAGCTCCCATAGCCCACAAGGAATCTCCAAGCCCCTATCTGTTGCTTCCCCACCAGACTTAAGCACCCACAGGATTCTATGTCTCAGCTTGCCAATTCAGACACTCCTCCAGAGGCTCTGGCCCTCAGGATAAAGCCTGGACTTGCTTGCTACACCTAGAGAACCAGATGCAACCTGACTCAATTGTCCCTCACCTATCACACAACCAAACTCTTTATCCTCCATCACACCACCAATCACATTTCCCAATCCCTCCAGATGTTGCTAGAATGCCTACCCCCTATCTCCATATCACCTCCAGCAGCTCCAGTAGTCACTTCCATAGCTTCAATAACCCTCTGGCCACAGATTTCATGCCCTACACTCCTGGATGCATATGATGGTGCTTGCTCCAGTGGGGAGTGCTTTCTCCAGTCCTGTCTCACCTACATCCACCTCAGCAGAGATGCCTTTGACTCTGATGCATTGAAGATAGCCTGGGTGCTGTCATATGAAGATTGGATGGGCCTCCATTTACACACTATAGGTGTTCCAGTGCCCCAGAGGTGTTGGAAGCTTTGCAGATTGGGCTGCCTTCAAAAAAGACTTCTGAGCAGAGTTTTTCCCAATTGACCCTACCAAAACCACTGCTTAACAGGGAGCAGTATGGGCAAGGGAAGAGGATGCTGGATAAGTACATTGACTCCTTCCTGGCACTAGTCAAGCAAGCTGCCTATCCTGATGGTCTCCAACTATGCCTCACATTCTGGGACAGCCTGCACCCTGTGCTGATAGAGCACATTGACAACCTGGCTGAGGGCTGCCCAGATGATGAATGAATCACCTCCTGGTATAAGGTGACCTGGGATCAGTAGCAGCTCATGGAGATCCAACAGGAGCTCCACTACTTGGACCCAATGCAGTGCCCCACTCTGGTTGCCAGTCTCCATTACCCCACTCCAGTACTCCTAGCACCCACCCCTGCTCCAGCCATCTCCATGCTGTGCCCCTTGTTGCCATGCATCCCCATGGACATAGATGCAGCCTGACAGCATTGCCCTGTGCCACTATTATGTGAAAGATGCAAAAAACTGGGGCACTTTGCACAACATTGCCTATTGGGTCTGGAGGTGCACTACCTTTTTACAGTGGAGCAAGAGGAGCTTCTCCTGCAACTGTTGGCTGCAAAGGATGCCACCAGAGCTCCTTCACCAGATGCACTGGCACTAGAGTTGACTCCAGAGGAGATTAGCACTTGTGCACCCCCCCAGGAGTGGAGGAGGATTTTTAGTCAAGCAACAGGTGAGGTGTATGCCTTTGTTGCTGGGTACTAACAGGTTCTCATGTCTGTTATTAGAAAATAAAATTGCCCTTCTTGATTTCAATCATTTTAAGACAGAAGAACCTCAACCTTCCCCTCCAGATGTACAAACACCCACTCTGGAGTCCAAGCCAAGCCCCTTGACCCCAGCTAGGCTCTATTGGTGCCACCTGTAAGGGCAACCTTTGGGAGCAGTAGTTCAATCATGCAGCTAGCAGAGGGGATGCCAAAGTATATTTAGCAAGGTAACTGACAATACAAATAGTAACTAATCACCTAGCAGAGGAGATGATGATGATGATTCTTTTTATTTCCTACAAGTCCTATTTTACACATGACCGGTTTTCGTGTTCTAGGACCCGCAGTACGTAATGGGGGAGGTTTCCCACCCGAAAATCCACTACCATCTGCCGCTAACGTGCCATCCCAATTTCTAAACCCAGCTGTACTCGGCATGGCTTAGTCGGAGTTGATTGGTGTAGGACTTAGTAGCCCAATCGGCACAGCTCATGCCTTCCTCTAGTCAACCCACAACCAAGGGTAGTCACGACTCCACCCTTCCCCATGCCCAGACGCTACTTTCGGAAGATCGACCCCGAGATTCGGAACCCGCGACATTCAAAGAGAACAAGTCTAAGGATTCCCACTGCTCAGTGTGGCACATCAGCAGGCAGTGGAGGTGTGAGAATGTCTGTATAGAAGGCCAGAGCTAGCCCTAACCCTAGAGAAGTGCTCAACAAGGAACCATGGGAAGTTACATGGGTCTCTGGAGATCTCCAGGGGTCTGGAACAAGCCATGGAGATTGCTGCAGAGGTTGGAAATGGAAGTCCTCTAACATCACCCCCCCTCTAGCATGTGGCATCTTGACATGTGGAGTAAGAGAAGTTCCAAATTGCCTGGTCCACTGGTGAGATGGGGTAGATTCCTCAGATGGCTCATGGTGCATCTGGGTGCCTCCAGTGGAACTCTCTAATTAGCCCCAGTGCAAGCACATTCTTTTATGGTTCCCAGGAGATGTCTTCAATTCTGTAACCTTTTCACTTTACCTTGTATTGTAACTGTCATCAGAACAGATGACTGTCCAGAATTTCCTCCACCTTGTACTCCTTGCTATTGTTCACCATCACCAGAGGTGGTGGAGGTGCTAGGTGTTGCCCTGGAATAGGGTCCTTCAGGGCTGGTATTAGCTTGACCACATTGAAGACTGGGTGGAGCTGGCACATCCCCATGGGGAGTTGGAGTCAATAGGCTAGTGGCCTGATCTGCCATTTTACCATAAAGGGTCCTAACTGGCAGTGCAAGAGCTTTCTTGATGGTTAGGTGGTTGTAATATTGGAGGCATCCAAGTAGACCCAATCCCTGGGCTGGTACTTGGGTGCAGGGATTCTTCCATGGTCATAATACTATGCTATGTCATTCTTTGCCTTTTCATGACCATGCCATGTCATCCTTTGCCTTTGCCAGGGCCGCCTGGGCTTCCTCTTGTGACCTCTTCATCCAGTCCACAAACTTGTTCACTGCTTCATTCTCTGATGGCCAGGCCTGGGGTTTGAAGCCCATGCATGGGTGATGTCTGGTGTCCAGGAAGAAGGGCAAAAACTGGGTGGCTGCATGAACATGGTTATTGTACTGGAACTTAGCATCAGGGAGGAGTTTGTCCCAGTCATCCTGATGCTCATTGTAGAAGAGGCAGAGATACTACTCAGGCTTCTGATTCACACATTTGGTCTGGCCATTGGACTGTGGGTGGTAGGAGGTGGAGGTGTGCAGTTTCACACCAAGTAGTTGGTAGAGCTCTCTGGTGAAGTCTGCTACAAATTATGGCCTGCAGTTAGATACATGGGCATTGGAGAGGCTGTGGAGCTTCCAGACATTTCTCTGGTACATGGCAGAGCAAGTGGTGTGAGTGGGGATGAAGTGTGCTCATTTGCCATAAAAGTCCACTACTACCATGATAGCATTGTAACTGTGGGAGTTAGGGAGCTCCATGATGAAGTCCACCAAAGCAACGCTCTATTGTTCTAAGGGTATGGGCAGGTTGTGTAGCTGTCCAGTGGGGAGATGGCATTGGGGCTTGGTCTAGAGACAGAGATTGCATGTACCAGTGTAGGACTCAATATACTAGGACATCTGTGGCCACAAGTAATTCTAGGATGCTAGCTCCAATGTCTTCCATCTGCCTGGGTGTCCAGCATTCTGGGAGTCATGGTGCTGCTCTACAATTCTCCAGCAGAGCTCTAGAACATTGGGCATGTAGATGCAATCTCATGCAATCTCAGAAGGTCAGAAGCCTGTCTTGGAGGTTGGAGGGCCCATTTGTCAATGCAGACAGACTTGGCACCAGTGGTGTGTTCCAATTTCAGTGCATGACCTGCCTGGACAACAAGTTCTTCCTGCCAACTGTCCCAATTTCCATGTCAGATGTCCTGGAGGATGTCCACCTCCACTCTTTCAACAGCTAGACCTTCCATGGCTTGGATTGCAAACAATTTGAGGAGGAGGAGCACAATGTTGCTATTGTCATCTTCTCCAGTGCTATGGTCTGCTCTTCAGGACAGAGCATCTGGCTTCCCCATACTCTAGCCTAGCTTGTAGTGCACAAGAAGTCAAAGTTAGCTAGATAGAGGGACCACTGGGCTTGTTGGTGGTTGAGTTTCTTAGCCATCCAAAAGTATTCAAGGTTCTTGTGGTCTGTCTAAACCTCAAACTCATGCCACACACCCTCCAGAAAGTGCCACCACTATTCAAAGGACTGGATGATAGCCAGCATCTCCTTGTTGTGGATCTTGTAGTTGTGCTCTACCACATTCAGGCCCTTGGAGTAAAAGGCCACCAGATGCCACTTCCTGTCCTCTGGGGATTATTGCAACAGAACAGCCCTGATGGCAAAGTTGGAGCTGTCAGCTTCCACCCAGAAGGGAGAGTTGTCATCTAGGAAGAGAAGGACTGGTCTGGAGGTGACAACATGCTTGAGAGCATTGAAGGCCATCTGCTCTGGAGGTCCCTAGCTCCAGGTAGTGTCCTTTGTGGTGAGGTCAAATAGAGGGCAGGCATGATATGAGAAGTCCTGGATGGACCTCCAGTAGCAGTTGGCAAAGCCTAGGAAGGCCTGCACTTCCTTCTTGTTCTTGGGCTCCAGCCACTTCATGACACCCACCACCTTCACTAGGTCCATCTCCACAGCTCTGTGTGAGATGATCAGCCCAAGATACTCAATCCAGGTCTGCTCAAACTCATACTTCTCCAGTTTGAGATAGAGCTGATAATGGCAGAGGTGTTCCAAGATGAAGTGTGTGATCTGGCAGTGCTCCTCCAATGTTTTGGTGTAGATGAGAATGTTGTCAAGGTATATGCACACTACACCTTCAGCAATAAGGTCCTGGAAGATATTGTTCCTTATCATTTGACACTTCAGGAAATGTAGCATGTTTTCTGAGAAAAAGGTGTCAGAAATATGTTTTTCAATTTCTGACACCTTTTTCTCAAGAAACATGCTACATTTTGTGTCAGAAAATCTCAATAAATATATCAAATATTCTCTTAATGTTTCTTTCATAGAATGATAAATTTTTCTGTATTTTTTCCGAAGAAAAAATCCTCAAAATATTTGAAATGTTCTTGATGCTTTTCTTGAGAAACATGTGATATGTTTTAGCATGTGTTTCTCAAAAAACCTTTGTCCTGTTCTTAGTTTGTATCTCAAGAAACACTCTGTATTCTTCTTGAGAAACATGTGTCAGCATAATGTATGATATTTCTCAAGAAACATGCAATAAAAAAATGTAATAATATTATATAGAAACAATATACAGAAACACATGTCATGTCACTCAGTGCATGACCATCAATCCACTCATCAAGATGCTTAATATGTAGTACTGAGTTGGTAACATAGTGTACAAAATTATAGACTTCCAAGAAACTCCAAGAAACAGATGAACAACAGCTGAAGTCAAGAAAAATGAGGGCTAAATCAGCAGGACAGACAGGGCATTGACTTACAAGGAAAATCACCAAGATCAATCTGATCTACAAGCCTCTCAAATTCAAATTTGCTGGCCATGGACAGCATGCAAAATGCTATATAGTTGGTAATGAGCAGATTGAGATTTCATATGGCCCAAGCACTGCACAACTACCTGGGACAGTGTTGTTGTGCATGTCTGGTTGACACTTGATTGGTTGGATAGTGTCATCAAGGGGGGTTTGTCAACAACAATGAGTTCCTGTGTCTGGTTGAGGATCAGTTGGTCATCATTGTGCTCCAGTTTGATGACACAAGACAGAGACTCATGAGCCTAAAGCTTGTTAATGAAACCAAGACAGCCACAATCTCAATCAAAGTACTGGTTTGGACAATGATGCACCCAAAAATGACTATCCTGGCATTCAATAGAACTTCTCTGGAGCAGAGAGCTAAAGTTACATGTAGGGGAGTCAGTGATGGTCTCTTGAGAGTGCATGGCAAGTGCTGGAACATGTGGCATATATACAGGACTTGTCAGCTGCACTGGGAAAAGTGCAGCATCTAGGCTTGATGGCTGTTCAGTGGTATTTGCATTCAACCACTGAGTTGGTACTTCACATCTATGCTTTGCTGCAGGAGCCCTGTTGGAGAAGTGAAATCTGGGCTCACAAGTTTGTTCTTGCCTACAGAATCTAATGCACAAGAGGACATGTAATTTTCCAAAATTTGAGGAATAGAAGTGTAAAATGAACTCATGGGATGTGCAGAAAAGATAGGCAGAAATTGAGATATGGATGGGACATAGAGGGATGCAGACCACCTTGGTGAGACAAGTTCTGGCAGAGAGGGCAGAAGCTGATTGTTCTCTTGGATGATGGGGATGTCAAGTGTGAATGACATGGAGTCAAGTGGTGAGATGAGTGATGCCACAGATTTTCCCACTTTTGACTTAGCAAGACAATCTGAAGGTCTTAGGTCAGCATTGACATAACAATGAGAGAGAGTAGCATTTACCAATGGCCTCATACACACTATTTGCATCACTTGCAGATGACACTGTCAATGTCTTTGATGTCTTTCAATTTTGGTTAAAAATCCTATCCATGAATGATGCTGATCTTCTAACATCTGAGCTCTTTTTGGGAGACAACACTGGCCACCCAATGCCTGGACCATTGAAAAGTCCATTCTTGTTCTCAATTTCACCACCATTCTCTGCCAGTGTAGGAATAACTGACCAATCCTCCAACATTTCCAACAACACAGATATGCTGTCTTGGGGCTGGGAACTACTCACCAGTGAGGTTTTTGAGGAACTCACAAAACACTTGAGGCTAGTAAAATACCACAAAGATCTAGGGGATGTCTGTACAGGGGACTTGATCTCTGCATCCCACACCATGGCATCAGCTGGCACAACCTTTTTCTCTGGTATCAGAGTAGTTGCTAAGGGGGTGGATGTGCTTTGAAAGAAAGGCAGTTCAGGCAGCAGGCAAAAGGAGAGGGTCACAGATTTCTCTTTGTGGGCCTCACTGTCTGCTGACTTGTCCTGTTTCTGCACTGACTTGCTCCTGAGGAGTGGGTTGCAGAAGACACTTTTTGACTTGCTCACTGATGCTTCCTGCTTTGTAGGAGCCTTAGCCATGGTAGCATGCTTCTTCTTTTCTTCCTCAGCCTTGACAACTGGCTGCTTCTCCCTTTCCTCTCCACCCTTCATTTCCCCTTGTCTTTCCTTCTTCTCCAGCTCAACACCTGCCTTCTTTGCACCCTCACTGGGCAACTCTCCATGCTCAATGAGAATTCTAGTAATGCTGCCTCATGCAACAACTCAGCCAGCTCTCCATACCCAGGGCTCATCACAGGCTCTGGCTTACTGGACTTCTTTGGTGTCTCTGACACCTTTGCATAAACATCTAAGTATGAGGAAGTCATTGTCATTGGTAGCTTCATCACCTTCTTATGTACAATGGCTGAGAATGACCCAGTACTTGTACCTTGCTCTAGCAAGACTTGAGTATGGGACAAGAAGTGCAAAATCTCATGTCCTTTGCCAAATTTGGAGACTTCTGGCTCAGGAGTAGGTGGGACATACTTGAACTTGTTAGGTGTAGTGCCAGATCTTTGAGATTCAGAGGTAGGTACAGTGGTGGATGTAATGTGGGTTGTGAGGTGGCTTAGGCTTGCTGCAAACATGCTTGATGGACATGGGTTCCCACAACATGGAGAGGTGAACATCTCAGTAGGTTTGGTGATGGACAAAGTCATGGGGACATGCATAGTCAGTCTTGGTACAGCAAGAGTAGCTTCAGATTGGGTATTGAGTTTTAATTCTAGATCAGGTATAGATTTTGTGGTATTTATTGAGATCTTTGGTTCTTGGGATGTTGAAGGAGTTTCAATAACTGGTGGTCAGTATGATGGAGGAGTAGCAAGAGGAGAAATCTGCCCTGGGAACATGTCTTGAATATTTGCAATGACCTTGCTGAGATTATGTACAGCATTGACAAGGCTGAAGGAACCCAGAGGAGAAAGTTCACTTTTGCTTGTGGTTGACAAAGATGCAGTGCTTTTGGCTAGGCTCAAATAGAGCTTGTCATTTACTAGCTCTACAACTTTTGATTCAGTCATAATTATAGTGTTGGGAGCCAATGTGATGACAGGCAAAACAAGCCCTGTTAACTTGTTTTTAGGTTCTGCCATGTTAGCTTTTGCAGATATCAGAGTCCTCAGAGCAGATACCTCAGCAGATACAGTTACAACTTCAGGCACAGATTCCTCTGCTGTGGAAATCACAAGTGATTTCAACTGCTCATTTGAAGGTGAAAGGACAATTAATGGAGTGGAAAGTTGAGGAGGAGAGGCCAGTTCAGAAACTGGAGCTGGCTCATCAGATGGAGCTGTTGTGTCTGACAGGGACAAAACCTGATGCTGAGCAGGGGCCATGTCTACTTTTTCTTGATGATCTAGGACAGATGATGGTAGCACTGGGACAGATGCAATGCTTGTAGAACTTTCTATTCCATCACATATTGATGTCTGGACAGATGCTCCACTAGCAATAGCAGGGCACAGGGATGCTTCAGTTTGACCACCTGCCTCCACTTTACAAGCCAACTCAAGTGCATTTGCAAATGAAGATAAAGTATCAGAAATGATAAATGTGAACAAAATTGATTTATTTGAGAGCCAAACTATAATAGTAAATGACATCTGTAACTGACAGACAGTAAGTGCAAGCAAGACTACTTTCATCTGCTGGACTACATGTATCTAGACTTGGTGCTGCAAGTTATTTAGATCTGATCAACATAAAGAGTATATCAAAATGAGTGAGTGTATTGATTGTGAGCTAAGAGAAAATAGAAAAATAGAACCAAGTGAGCAAGTTTGGGTTGGACCCAGAACTTCAGAGGAAGTGATAGAGTTTGGATGAGCTCAGAAGTGATACAGAAGTCAATGAGCCTGGGTGAACCCAGAACTCATGAGGGAGGGTAAGAGCTTGGGTGAACTTAGAGCTCATGGTTGTTTCAACAAGTTAAAGTCCAACTTGACTGGTGTTTGATTCTTACATAACCCATCATGGGAATGTGATCAGTGATAAGCAGAATCATAGATAAGATTATGTATGAGCATGTCAAGCAACAAAGACTACATTTTTGTAGGGACAATGGTCAAGTATCAGAAATGATAAATGTGAACAAGATTGATTTATTTGAGAGCCAAACTATAATATTAATGAGTTATGTAACTGACAGACAGTAAGTGCAAACAAGACTACTATCATCTGCCAGACTACATGTATCATATCAACTAGTTCTGCAAGTGAGGTAAGTTGAGGACTGGGTGAGGGTCCAACTTGGTTTGCAATCCAGGAACCAGAGTCTCAAACCACACCTTGTCATAGAAGTTTGCAGGAAGCTTTGCAGGAATGCACTGTAAAGATGTGTAGTCTCTTCATGTTTGCTGATTTGATGGATATGAGAAGCACTACCAGGGAGTCAATTTCCAAGGATGTTAATAGTAGGATGACTTTGGTCTATGTAGCAAAGCAGTCTAGTAATGTGTGGATCATGCCAAGTTTGAATTTTGACTCTATATTCTCCACAATCAGACTCATCTGAACTCTGGCCATCCACTCCTAGAGATCTAACCTTGAGAAGCATCTTGTTCCAAGCTGGATTATTATTATATTCAACTTGGTCTTGACAATGACTGCTCCTTGTGAGGTATAGCTTGAATGTGCTAGTTAGCTAATGAAAAGATGGAGAAAGGATACACATACTTGTTTCTGTCTCATCCTAACTTGCTTATAGTGACTCATAGCTTAAAACTTGGCTGTCATGCATACAAGAACATCATCTGGCTGTTCATTGGCCCTTGGACAGGCCTTTGCACAAGCCTTCTGAAGAGTGTTAAGATGATTGAGAAAATGTCACACAACTATGTCTGTAGACAAGTCCTTCTCAGGATATTTCTGTGTCACCATGTCAGCAAATTGCCAAGCAAGTGAGACATTCCATATATTTTCAGGAGCCTCAATATAAATCTGTGGGTGCTGGAGGTTCAGTCCAGGAGCATCATCATCAAAACAAAAATTGAATATGTCCTAGGGCACAGCCAGTAGCTCTGGTCTTTCTGAGACAATATTTGGGAATTCCCTATCCTTCTTTGTTCCAAGGAGGGACCACATCTCTTTCTAGACAATGTGCATGGTATTGTTGTGCTGTTCAGTTCATACATCTCTGCCTTGCAGTACTTTGAAAGGGAATGTCTGCTGCACCAATGCCTTTCTACATCTGGGCTCACTGAAACACTGCATGGTTACATCAAAATTGCTGCATAAGGCCAAGACTTCATCCTTTAGTCTTCTAAGAGTAGGTCCAATGTCATCACTATCATAGACAATGTTGTCATCATTGTCATCATTGTCTTCTTCATCTTTGATGTCACTGCCACTGCCATTATCACTAGCAGCCCCACCTCAGAGTCTTCTAGTGAAACAGACAGACAGCTGAGTTGCATCATTTAAAGAAGTGCTCTTGTCATCCTCTCTGGTCTCTTGAAGTCTTGAACTTGATCAAAAAGAGTTGTGAAGGTGAGCAGAAGGGATGAGAACCAGTTCTTCATTAATCTTGGGCAACAAAGTGGGCTGGTAATTCAATTGACCAGTTCTAGGAAGCCTCTCCATCCATATGAAATCATTACAGTTGCATTGCTTGGACTTTTTCAAAGGAGTCACAATCATAGGTGGTGAGTGAACACTCTCAGAATGAGGAGTGGATGACAAGTAGGATGGCATTGAAAACTTCTGAGAGGTCTGTGATTGCTGTGCTTGCTGAGCAGGACTCAAGCAAATCATTTGGTTTCAAAGCAGTAGATGGTCATCAGGAATCTCACTTGAAATGTGAGGTGAACGCATTGAATCATTGGCAAGAGAAGTTCCCACAGTCCCACGAGTACAGGAGGCAACTGATTGAGACAATGCACATGATCTGAATGGCAAAGAATGGGGTCTCATTCCAAACAGCTTGAGAAAAGAACAAGTCAGATATTTGATAATCAAAGATAGTATGAATTTACTCAGTAATTGACTGGCATTGATGGGTTGGGCAAATTTTCTTTCTGTTTTCCAGTGCAATAAGGTCTTCTATCAGTGAAGTTAGAGACAGTTTGTTCCTGCCCTTCATAATGAGCAGGCCTCAAGTTGGTGGTACTGGGGATGTCATCTACATCAATAATCATTTGGTCACTGTTGTCTTCAGATTCTGTGCCAGGTTCATATCCATTTTGGTCTGCAATGTTGAGTACAACATCCTCATCTGAAGAATGTTTGGCAGTGGAGGGCTCAGCTTGTGTTGTTTCATTTGATTGTGCTAGATGCATGGTTACCTTCCCTTCCAAAGCAGTAATCCTCAGTTTCAGCTTGGTAATAGCATCTTCATGAGTACTCTTTTCCTGTGACAGAGGTAGTGGAAACCTGAGGAAGTGAAAAAAAATGAAAGACATACAACTCTGAGCTTGCCAACCAACTTTTGTACTTGATCAAGTTGTAAATGTGCCTCTTGCATCTGTTTCAGTGCTTGATCACATTGAACTTGAAGATTATCTCATTCAATTTGTGTAGCTTGGTGTGCCTCTTGAAGAGCTGACAATTGATCCTGCAATGCCTAACATTGAAAAATAAGTAAGAACAAAAGAAAGCAGGAAGTGACCAACTAATGCCTCTGTTGCAGACCACATACTGGTATCTGACTCTACAGACTCCAAAGCTGCCAGCTTAACCTGAGAAAAAGGGTTTTTTAGTTGACCAGAATGATGAGAAATGGTATGCCAGAGGCTTACTGCATTCTCTTGAACCTTCTTCCATTCAGTCAATGATTCCTCCTGGTATCGACTCAGAGTGTTTTGATGGGTGTTCTGAAGACTTGTCAATTGGCTCTGAAGATCTTGAATAGTGGCCTAACAACAAGGAATCAATGTAGAAGAGAAAAACACATAAATCAGTTACTGATAGAAGCCTTTGCAGACTGCATGCTCATTTCTGATTATATGTCTGTTGACACTGCTAACTCAGCCTGACAAAAGTGTCAGAGCAAAAATGATGAGAAGTCAATGGGCAAACACTTACTGTGTTCTGTTGGAGAAGCTCTTCTTTAACAGATATTTGAATTTCCAGAATCTGTTGCTTGTCATGACCTGCTCCCTGAACTCCCAACCTCATTTTCCAACCTGCTTGCTCCCCTGAGTCCTTCCTAATGCCCTGCCAAACTCTCCCAACCCTCACCCACCCTCTGTGCCCACTCTGGGTAACTCTGATGCATCTCCAGCAAACTCCAATGATTCCCTGACCAACTCCAATGCCTTCTCTGCAGCCATCCACACTTCCTCTGAGTCCCTGGAACCCTCCCCCACTATTCCTGACCTCATTATACACCTCTGACTCACTGCCCTGGTTCACCTGACCTGCTCTAGAGTATCATGACAACCTTGGGGCAGCCTGTGCCCCCAGCTGATCCTATCAGAATATCACCGCAACCCACCCCTTGATCATACTCAACACCCATCAACTCTGTACAGCTCTGTCAAGCCCCACTGCCATGCCCACTGTCCTCCAGAGCTATTCAGTAGTCAGTATATAGGTTGTAGAGTAGCTCCTCATACTTTAGTCTTGATATTGCATTAACTGGTCTTTTGTGTTTTGTGTTTCTCTCTGTTTCTGTTTCTATTTCTAGTCTCAAATCTATCTCTTTTGTCTGTCTCATCTTGTCTTGTCTCTGTCTCATCTTGATTGTCTCTATTTCCTTTATTTTCCTAAGTTCTTTCCATCTCTGATATCAGTACAAACTCCATGCACACACTATGATCCCCAAACATTCTTATGACAACTCTGGACCTTGCTCTTTGCTTGGCCCCAAACCCATCAAGTCTTACTTGATCCCCCATCAAACTCTGGCTCTGTCCCAAACCCTAGCAAAGCCTTCATCTACCCCACAATCTATTTACATGCTTACAAACTTGTTCCTGATGCCTGCCCAAGCCCAACATTAATATACTTGGTCTTAGACTCCTCCAGACCACTCCAGACTTGCTTGGACCACTTCCCTTAGCTTCTTCTCACAAGTCTCTCCACTCCATGTCACCTCTGTGAGTGCTAGGTCATAAGTGTAGGACATTGTGTCTGCCTAGTAAGGATTTGCCAGTGTAGCTGAGCCCCTGTCATCAGCAGAACCTGACATTGCTTCTTCTTGGCCATCTGCAATTGACTCTGAAGTCTTTGAATCATCATCTAAGTATTGGATAGTAAGCAGAGAGTAAAAGCAGACAAAGAATGACTGACTGATGATTTGATGGACTGTGCACTCAGCTCCAACTCAACAGATTTCAACACTGCCAACTCAACCTGGGGAAATGTCAAAGCTGAAGCAATGAAAAGCCAATTGATGAAGGTGTACTATTTTCTCTTGAAGAGACTTCTTTTTGGCAGATAATTGTGCTGCAAGACTCTCCTTTTCCATTTCAGTTGTTTGCAGTTGACTCATAGCCATTTCATGGATCTGCTGGAGATTCAAGAACTGACTCTGGAGATTTGAAATGGTTGTCTAACAATGAAGGATGAGCAGAGGACACAAACAGATAGAGATTGACTGACTGATGCCTCTATAGACTGCATTTTCTGTGCCCTCTCAACCACCTCAAGCTGGCCTTGAGTGATTTGATGAGTCTGGTCAAGATTTTGTATGGCTGCCTAAGGTCCAGGATTTAATGGGGAGCAAAAGGAGGCAATAAATAGTGACCCACTGTTGACTCTTCAGACTGGGCTTCTAACTTTGCCTGAAAGTCAGATATGACAATCTTGGCAGCATCCAGCTCAGCCTGAGAAGTTGTTTGCAGTTAGAATGAGAATTCATTTGTTGATCTTGATAAGCACTCACAATTTTCTCATTGATTTTTTTCTGGTCCACAGCTATACACTCTCAAAGACTCTTTTGCTCTCTTTTGACTGACCCCAGCTGTTCCAAGGTATTTTGATGAGTTTCCTGGAGGGTCAACAATTGAATCTTCAGATGTCCAATGGTAGCAACAAGAATCTCTTTATTATTTGTAGTGTTGTTGAGATTGCCCTTGATTTGTTTCAAATCCAATTGAAGCCTATTGCACTCTCCTTGTTATAGTAGTAGCTGTTGCTCACTGCTTTCTATCTGGTCCTGAAGAGACTCAATACATTTTTAAAAGGGTAGAAGCACAAGTATTACAACCCACCTTATATTCCTCTAACAACACTGCTTTAGCATTCCTTTGGTGTTGCTGCTCAGCTTGAAGAATGGTCAGTTGCTTTAAAGAAGAGTTGCACTTTGCAGTGAAAGTCTGTGCCAGAATAGTCATTGCTACTAGGGCTCTTTGCACATGAAATCTAATGTTTTTCTCCTTGGCAATCTCATTGTGATGGTGACAATCAGTGTAAGCTTGAAGCCATGCAACTTGTTCCACACTGTCTTCCAATTCTATTGTCTTGTGTTGCAAGTCAGAGCATTGAGTGTTGAGAGTGTGCTCAAGTTTGGTGTTGGTACTTTTGATCTAGGTGTGGATGGTGTCATGGGTATTCTGGAGCTTCAGCAAAGCAGTGTTGTTGTCATCTTGACTTGAGTTCTTGTCCAAGCCCTACAAGAGACAAGTCAAACAAGGATGGCTGGATGAACAAGCAACCTACTGTATATAGAACTAGTTCATGGCAGCTGGTCAATTCTTCATTTCCTCATTGACATTTCTTAGAAGGAGCATCATTGACATGACTGACCCCTTCTTTGTTTTGCTTATTGACCATCATTATAATATGTTTGGGTAACAGGGAACATTTATGGAACAGAGGTTTCTCTTGGGAGTCTACAGACATCATAGTTGCTCCTTGTCTATTCAAAGGTTTGTGATGCACCAGGTTGTTTCCAATGGTGACAATAGCTTAGAAAACAATGCAATGTCAGAAATTACAAAGAAACAATATGGGACTTCATATACCTTGGAGTCACTGTTCATTGTATCTGGACTATGTAGGTATTGCCTGACTTCCAAAGGTGGTGAGAATGATAATGGGGAACTGATATGGGACAAAGGCTGAAAGGTTGAATTTTGAAGAAAACATATGTTAGAAATTCTAAAGTCTGCTCCTTTGTTGAAATGATCACAAAGAACAAAATGAAAACAAAGGACCTGACTGCATAAAAATCTGCTTGCTTACCCTCTCAGACAGAAATATTGCTTGTTTCATTCCTTGTTGAACCTGCAATGTGCTCATAGCTACTGCATATTAATTGTCATGATGGTCAATGCTTTGGAACCATTCACCTCTACCACACATGTGAGTGGCTTTCTTATGTGTGATAGATTGTATGATGTTGACCCAGGGTAGGACTATACAATGCTTCTCAGTGGGCATTATTATGGTGCATTGCATATACAACCTATTACCAAGAGAGTTCAATGTCAAACCAATTGTTGCAGAAGGCAACCACACCTTGAGTTTATCCTCACCAACCACAAAGTCCAACCCCATATCCACCATGCCTTTGTCACTGTCACAGGTGACCATGGAATAGCTCAGTTCCATCTGTTTTTCAAGAACCATGTGAACTTACCAGTTAACTATTAAATTTTACCATGTGCAGCAGGGAGCTGGTGAGGTGACATTTTTATCTTGAAAAAGGGGAAAGAAAAAGAATTTGTGAATATCAAAGCTGCAGACAACACTCTTGCCAACTTTGCCATGCATTGGTACATATGGGCCTTTCATCAATCTCTTTCATGTGAGTTGATTTGGAAACCACTAGTTTTGTAGGCAGAGCACATTAGAGTTGACTCTATATCCCCAAAAACTTAATGTTCCATTTCCCTTGACAGATATAAATGGATTAGAATATAAATTATGGGTTTGCATATGCTTTATATATACATGTAACAATAGTAGGAATCTAATACCCTTGAGATGTGACTTTCATGACTTTGATAAGTGCTGTTCCATGAATGATTGGGACCATGACTCCATAGTGTCTTTAATATGACAAATCTCTTTGTTGCCCTGTAAGAGATCATGCCATTTCTTTGAGCTGATGAGCCCTTGAGAATTTGTTTGAGAACTAGTATTTGTGATCTCAGCCAGTTGTCTAGAGAGGGTATGCTTGCAATTTCCATTCCAGCATCCATATTCTTTCCTGCTAGCTTCAGAGGTCATCATTGTGAGAAACCAGGAACAGAGCACTATTTGATGACCAAATCCTAAAAGAAAGTGAGAACTGGAAATTTGATAACAGAAGAAAAATCTCACTGGTGTAACATACATACATACCAGAAATAAGGTTGAACTCCAATTCAGTCAAAGTGTTGTCAATGAATCTTCTATTGGTTTTTGGGTTGCAAACTCTGTTTGGGACCAATGACCAACCTGTAGGACCTTGAAGGACTGTCAAAAAACTAATGACAGACACACTCAATCACCAAATAAAACCCCCTTGCATCAATGCAGCATGCACATGAGGTTGATTCAAAAGAGACTCCCATTGCCTTAGATAAGAATTGTAATCCTCCATCCCAAATGACAAATCAGACAATTGCATAGGTAGGACACAAGGTGGCAGGAATTGGTGTGGTGCTCTAGGAGCAAGTTCAAGAGAAAGACAAGTTCAAAATGGGATTCCATGCTGGAAGAGATACTCAGCAACATCTGATTCACAAAGCCAAGAATCAAGGTGACACACCATCAATGCATCCACCACAGTAGTCAATGTCAGCTTCCACAGCATTTCAGATTTGTCCCTAAAGTCAAACATGTACAGTGATTGAGACTGATCAAAGACTGATCATCATCATTGACAATGATGCATAAGTATTTGCAATGCTTAGACATTAACAGAGAGATATGGTTTCAAATGTTGAAATTGCACTTATCATCCTTGGGTTTTTGTCCTGCAATAATGCCTTCCAAGTAAGACCTTGCCAGAGCTGCACATGAAACTGCCATAATGTGAGGCTGGCACTCACCCATCCCAAACCTAGCCAACAAATAAGTTGTCTGGCTTCTGCCATGCTTGCCAGTGAGGGGAGTGAGGATGGAAGAGAAAGAGGTGGAGTAAAGCCATAGTGCAAGACAAGAATTTCCAAAATTTCCTGTTGCAAGATGTCAATTGACCTGGAGTCTGACAATGATGACAGAATGGGTATGGGCTCTGATGACAATTCAGGTGACACTGGTGATTCTGGCACCACTGGCTCTGAAAGAATGACAGCATGCTGGAGAGGATGAACATGGGGCACATCGAGGCACTCAGATTCCAAAAGATGTGCTGGCTAATGTGAAGGACTGAGAACCCTTGGGACCTTAGTATTATCATATGGAGGCTTGAGTGGATTGCAGAAATTGGTTAATTCTTCTGGGAAAGCATAAAATTCCTCAAACTCAGCCTCATAATCACAATTACTAGGACCAAATTCTTCACAGCAATCCCACTCATTTGAGAATGAATCATAGCACTTCTGTGCCTCACTATATTGTCCAAGTGTATCTCCTCTATCCACCTTGTGCACTTTAATGCAGCACTACACATTTTCATCCTCCTTGCTACAAGACCATTCAAAGACTTGAGCACTGACTGTTGGTGGCCATTGCTCTCTGTTCAAATGGGTTTGTCAAGCAGCAGGAGTCTCAGACAAGAAATGTCAAACATTACACTTGTCTCAAGCAGAAAGAAAAGCTTCATACTCAGGCCATTTTGTTGTCTGCATGGATGAGTGGAGTTGTTTGCTCAGTGTGTGTGTCTCATGCACAGGATTGGTCAAAGCCAGCACTGTATGCTGCATCTGGCTTGCAGTGGGTGCCAAATAAGTGAGGAAAGAGATGGCCACCTTTTTAGAACCCCATCAATACCAGACTGGAATGTTGTACTTGAGAAACCATTCTATAGCTGGTTGCCTTGTGTCTTTACTGGTTATATCAAGGAATATGCCAGTGTGTTCAGTGTTTGGAGAGAAGTCATAAACTGTCAAAGCCTGAAGTGCATCTACTGTTTCAATTGGGAAACCATTATCACAAAGTGCAACTTGCCAATATACATCAGTATCAGTTGCATTGGCTGACTTGGCTTTAGCAATGAGATTGGACAGTGATACAATGTTGTCACACCATTGGGAACATATTAAACACCAGAAGTCAAAACAAACATTTATTAAGGCTGAAAACTGTAAGCCTCCTGGTAAAACAAGTCCCAGCAACATTATCCCTTAAATACACCAGAAGAAAGACAGAACAGGATAGGACAAGGACTATACTAGACTATACACTCAATAATAGTCCAATCACTGTAATGGGAGGGGAAGCATGGGACTGGCAAAAGCACCTGAGTGGCATCAATTCTGGCAAGATCTAGATCTGATCTAAGAATAACCAGATTGGAATGTTGACTGAAAGGAGGTAAAAGGGGAATGAATATGAAATGAATGGAATGAAGGGAAGAGAAAGGAAGGTGAATGGAAGAATAACCAGATTGCAATGAAGGAAAGGGAAAGGAAGATGAATGGAAGAACCTGAATGGGAAAGAACCTGAATGGGGAAGAATATGAAATGAACAAAGGAAGATGAATGGAATGAATGAGAGGGAACAGATGAATGGAAGAACCTGAATGGGAAAGAACCTGAATGGGGAAGAATATGAATGGGAGAAATACAAAGGAGGGAGAGATAAATGGGGCAAATGGAAGCTAAGAATGCAAAGGAGGAATGATGGAACCAGGAACTGGCCTGTGGCACTGAAACAGGCATGCCAAAAGGGGGAATTAGAATAACAGTTATGAATAAGGGGCTGAAAAGTATGGAACCAAAAGTCACATGTAGAGGGTGGTCTGTGCACTGTAGAAAGAGGTATAAATAGCCCAAGTAGAGTAGCAAATGGACAGGCAATTAATAGGCAAAGGCTTGGTGGTTCCCAGGGAGTGAATCACTTAGGCTGGAGTTTGTTGAGACTCCTCTGCATTCAGAATAGAAATATTTTGGAAGTAAACCCCTTTAACTTCAAGCATTCATCAAGACATCAGTGTTGAATTGGAGTAGACTGCCTAAGTCTTCAAGAAAGCCCCAGAACTATCAGTATTACTCTAACCCAGTACTACAACAGCAATCCCATCCAAATCAAAAACCAGTCTCTAGCCTTATAGATTTGAGACAAAGTATGCCCATAGCTGTAGCATCCATCAACATAGCCCATAGACCAGGGAGAGAAGGGGCAAACTACTGAAGCCTCAAAGTTCTTGGCTAGGATAGTTGTCACACAATTCAGCCACCAATCTAACTTGACCCAGGAATCCTTAATTTCTGAAGGTAGAACAAACTGGTCTTGCCCATCTTTAGTGTGTTCCAAGCTTGGAACTTTGGCAAGTCATTTGGAAAGAGTACCAGAATATGAAGGTTTACAGGAGACAAATGCAAGCCATCCATATGCCTCTGTCCACTAGAAAGGCTTGGTAAAATCATCTGTATGAGAAGTCTTGCCTTGAAAGATGCTATACTCCATTCCATTTTGGGATCTTGAGGTGGGAGAGAAATTGAGCAACTGCAGTTTAGCAAATAGTATAAATCACCCTGGTAAATGACAATGTTTCCAGAACTTTTATCCAATCTATAAAGTTGGTGTTAACAATGCTTAGCAGTATATTAAGTTGCAAAACTTACTCTCTATTCATTGTTTCTGTTTATAGTTGGTGGGCCTCAGATAAGAATGTTATGACAAATGCAATTATAGAGAGGTCTGGGCAAGTACCAAGCCTTGCAACAGAAAGATGATTATAATAAGGTGGATAAAATTCTAGAATGTAAGTAGTATATGAGGAGGATGATCAGAGCTTGGAAGAGGGAGTGATAGAGCTTGGGTGAACCCAAAACTCAAGGGAAAGAGAACAAGCTTGGGTGAACCCAGAACTCATGAGGGAGGGACAGAGCTTGGGTGAAACTAGAGCTCATGGATCATTTCAAAAAGTCAAAGTCTGACTTAACTGGTGTTTGGTACTTACATAAGTCATCATGGGAACATGATGAGCAATAAGTATAATCATAGATAAGATTATGTATGAGTGAGGATAAGCATCTAGTGATCTCACAATACCAATTGCATGCAGACTACATATTTTGCAGTATCTGACATGGGCATGAAGAAAAGTTATTTATTTGAGAGCAAAATATACACACAGTGTTCTGTAAGTGACAGACCATAATTTCAAACAGGGCTATACAATATTACACCTCTGCTGGATATGAATGTGTTTCTAATGCTTTACCCAAGCTTGTTGAACATTATGCAATGTATGCTTAATTTCTATTTAAGATGATACCCAGAAATGAGAAGTACAAGTATAAATAAATAAATCCAAAACCACCAACCACTCATTCCTCCATCACATATCCATATCTGCCTTAGACAATGCTCTCACACCACCCATGGCCTCCACAGCCATCCACAACTGCTCCACTCACCCCACCTCATGGACATGCTCCACCAGTGTATCCAGTACTGACTTTCCTCCTGCCTCACCTGAATCTGCCTTGTTAAGAAGCTGAGTAACTCAGTTGCTCAATTCCTGTATCCTGTCTTGCTTGTTTCCCATTGCATTTCCCAGGGTAATGAGCTAGCAAAGTAACTATGCAGTTGTTGAGTGGCATTAGCCCAGCTACAGCATTGTACATCATGATGAACTTAGTTGGAAGAGCAGTAAGGATGGCAAGAGACTCTGACTTGAGGATAGAGAGCCATTCAAGCTTTACCTTTTCACAAAGTCATTGTCATTTTGACACTTTGAGAGCATGGGGATATATTCTTCATAGTCAGAAATCAAACGCAATATCCATGTGGTGCTCTAGCACCATCTGAAATTGTGTCATCAAGTTTTGCCTCTTTGTGATGTCATTGTCCTCTCTGGCAGGGGTGTCAAATCCATATTCTGCTAATAGGGAAGTACAAGGAGCAGGTCTGGTGGAATTGCAAGTATAAGTCTCAATGACCACACCTCAAAGAAATCAAATGCAATATCCATGTGGTGCTGCAGCAATGTCTGGAAACCATATCATCAACCAAGATGAGTATACTGGAATGGAAATGCAATGACCGAGGATGAGCAATAAGATGATGTTGGCCACAGAATCTCATATTTGGAAGTGGTCACCTTAGAACTTGGAACTTTAGATCACATTGAGTCAGTTTGAGAAATTGGATTATTCACAGGAGGTGAAGACATACAAAGAAAAAAACACCACATGTCCCAAGCAGCAGGCTACAAGTTAGAAGGAAGTGAGCAAGTTTGGGTTCATGGATTGGAAACTCAAGAGGAAATGAGGGAGTTAGAGTGAACCAAGAACTCATAAGGGAGTGAACCAAGAACTCATAAGGGAGTGAACAAGCTTGGGTAAACCCACAACTTGTGAGGAAGGAACTGAGCTCATCAATGGTCATGACAGGCAAAAGTTCAAAGTCCAAAAGTTTGGCCAGCATTGGACAGTTACATATTCCAGATAAATGATATATATATAAGATTCCTTATGAGCAAGGATGAGTGTCAAGCAATCTCACAATGGCAATAAATGAAGGTCATTTTATACAAATGCAGAATCAGAACTCATGATGAAGGGACAGAGCTTGGGTGGACCCAGAGCTCATCAATGGTTATGACAGTCCAATGTCCAAATTTCAAAGTCCAAACTTTGATGGCATTTGATGGTTCTGTAATCCTGATGAACAATATAGATAAGATCTGATGTCTTGGAATTATCAAACACCAGCAAAGTCAGACTTGAAAACAACCATATGCATGAGCTCTGGGTTCACCCAAGCTCTATCATTTCCCCTTGAGTTCTGGGTTCACCCAAGCTCTATCACTTCCTCTTGAGTTCTGGGTTCATCCAAACTCTGGTCATTCTCTCCTCATACTCTAATGTCTCCAAAATCTACCCATTGCAATTGACATCTCCAAATTCTATCCATTGCATTTATATGGACCATCTACCTGGCATGCTGATCCACCAGAGTAGGGTCTCCCCTATTCTCTTGCTGAGCTTCAAGTGCCATGTTCATTCCCACCTATGTTACAATAATAATAATTAAGTATCTGAGCTTATTCCTCTTCTGTTTATGGCAGTGTGCAAGCACTCATGAGTAGCCTTCATCTCTTGCCTGCAAGCTGATGCAGCACTGTTCTTCAGTTTCAACTTCAGCAAGGAAGTTACTGGCCAGCAATTCTCATAGTCCTTTAGATGAAGCCAGTTCTTGTCCCTCATAATCTGCCAAACACATTAAGATGAGGTTATTCAAGCCTCATCTTGAACTGTCCACATGTACCTCTTTGCATAACTTCTTTATCTTGTTGTTATCCTGCTTTCAATAGCTCTTGGTCAAATCCAATTTCTTTTTGGCCAATTCATACACATCTTCCCATTCAGAAAATCAGGCCAATTTGTAAGTTGATCTTGTATGACTGCCCACCAAAAAGCATTCAACAGTTTGGATAGTCCAACCAGTCTTGACAAGCTCTGAGCTCAAATTGAACCCACCACTGTTGGGCCTTCCTAGTTCGCCATTGGGCCAGAGAAATTTCTTACCTGAACACCTCTGGGAGCAGCAAGGCTCAACCTCAGGTTCTCCATCACTCTTGTCTCCAGGGTTATTGCAGTGTAAAATGTAATCCCCAAACTCCATGCCTGGAGCAGTTAGGGGAAGTGAGGTGGGTGGAAGAACTGTAAACTTGATTTGAGACACAGTCAAGGGAAAAGGTCTTTCAATGTAGAGGTTCATTGTAGTTTTCCAGGAAACAGATACATTTCCATCTCCTGGCATGCATCATATATAATTCTATTGGTTTACAAACATGCTCTGAGCCTCAAAGCAACAACAAAGACCTTTGTTTTCTTGTTATGTAATCACACCCAATTTTTGACAAGGGATTATCCATTTTACTCTTGCATGCTTTATCCACAGTTCAATCCAATGGCCCTTGCATCTGTCAGCATCAGTTTCTCATTTTCTACCCTCCTTTTGACCTCTGCCCCTTCCCAGACTTCTGAATACAAGCTTTGGGGTGACCTCAGAGGCAGCAAAGGCCCAGTTAGCACTGCAACCTTCACTAACAATTTGAGTATAGTCTTAATAGGAGGTAGGTCTTTCAATTTGCCTTGACTACACAAAATGATTATTTCTCAGGCAATGATGGACATGTCCATGTCTATTCCACAAAGGATCTCTCCTCCCTACAAACCCTCTATGATAAGACATGGGGCAAAGTCACTGTTCTGACTTGTCTCACTATAAATGCTGCTGGTAACAAGAGTGAATCTATATGCATCAGGACCATTCAAGGATTAATCTGCCTTAATCTCTGTGCAAATTCAACCTCTGTACATCATCTTGAGTTGAAATGTCATCCCTCCCTAATTATAGTCTGAGTGGTTCTCTCAGAGATATTCCAAGGTCTACAATATCTTTGAGTTCAACAAAAGTGTCACCACCCAGGCTTGTGATGATGCTAACCAGGAACTTGTGGTCACTAGCCATAATGGTACATTCAAATTGTTTAGTGTCAGTGCAAGTGGTAAGTATTGGCAGTTATATCACCCTGTCTTGGTCTAACCCCTGGCAGTTGACATAATGGAATTGTGGGTCATTCCACCTATGGCTGATGCCATCCCCGCAAGCCTCAAGTTCTTTGGTCCTGGTAGCCAAAATATACTGCTCACCAAGATTGGAAACAGCAAAATGTAGGTGTATCTGAATGGTCAACATTGAATCCAAGTTTACCCTTTACAGCCTTTGCATCAATGCTCAAACTTCCAACCAGCTGTGGCAAAAGCATTTAACAAGTGCAATGTGTGCTTTTTCTTGCTATTGTCCTCCACATTATTGACTGCCTCTTCCAGAGGTTATGCTGCCCTTTCACCTGGTGAAGACCTCTTGTTCACTCATAATCTCACCCAAGGCCACTTTCAACTCCACCAATTTCCTGGTACTCCAGCCAAAGCAATACCAGGCATTACATCTACCTGGCATAGATTCATTCAAGGAGTATTTGCAGAAGAAGGCAAAATTATTGTGTGCAGAAGCACTTATGGAACAGTCTATGTGATAGACACAGTGACTTGGGAAATATTGCAGAAGTTGTCTGGCTCTGGTGAGTTATATAATACTGGTTGATGATTTGCACTCATGGTATCTTAGGACTCATGCAAGTCATTGCAGTTGCCAAACATGAAGATGGGTATGATATGATTGTAGGTGGCTCCAGTTTGGGAGGTTTTGAGGTGTATATGTGGGTGAAAGAGGTGCATAGTTCTGATTCACTATCAAGTCTGCATTCACCAACTTATCATCTAGCCCTTCAAAAGTGCCAATGAACCACTTGCAACAGGCTTTATGGTGGTTTATGCAAAGTGGTTCTCTATTGCAAAACAAGCTGCATACTGTGTGCTGTATGCCACTGTGTTATTGTGAGTACTGTAACAATAATGGCTGTCCCCTTCATCAATGTTTGTTTACTTGCCCTTCCCTCAATATCTTTTTGTGTACTAAATTTGCACTCCCTAGCCCATCCCTGGTGTCAGAGCACTAACCACACAGCTTTTCAAGTCAAACACTCAAGATCTTGCCACCCACCATCATGCAGCTCCAGACACTTTTGCTCAACCCATTGAACATATGGTGCTCTCCCCCATTATTTCTGTAGATAGTAATATCACAGAGCAAAGCACAAGTCTGGTCACCCTCTTGTATGTTACCCAGGTGGTCAGTGCCCAATCTTACACTACAATCTGGACCATTACTAGTGCACAGGCCAAAGAGGTCTTCACAATCACTTGATTTGTTATGGTTACTTGCCTGGTGGTGAGGAGTTTTACTACCACAAAGCATGAGTTATCAGAGGAAGAGTCTACCAAGGTGGATAATGTAGAAGTGCCATTTCATGTTGGTGATGACCTATAATATCTGATTGTATCTTGTTCCCTTTGAAAATGAAATTGTATGAGGTACCAAACTTCTCATCATGTGAATGTTAATGAGTATCTGTTCTTTGTTATCATAAGTATGTATTGCACCCTGAAGCTGAGATAGCAATTGTTATGAACAATCTTTTGCTGAGCAATATTGCAGTGCATCTACCAACATTTCTGCCTGTAACCAGTGATAAGCCAAATTTACCAATTAACAGGGTGAGCAAACTTGTTGCTGGTCTCAACAAGATTGAGAGTGTACTTGAATCTTTGTGCACCAAGGTGCAAGTGATCAGTTTGGCTCTGTTTCACACAGGCAAGTATATGTTTGCAGACAAGCTTATGGTGCTAGAATCAATCAAGCAAACTTTAGTTGAGCAAACTATGTGTTTATGTACCATTGGAAGAGTCAAGACTCCTGCCATCATGCACATGCATGGCATTGTTGACACCCTATGGCAGGATGTCCAGCGCTTTCTTGACAAGATGACAGATGCACTAGACACACAAATTGCAGAGCCACTGGTCCTCACACACAGTCAATTCAACATGAGTGAGTCACCAATGGCAATGTGCATGAATTGTTCTCTGATTCTTTCTTCCTCAGGTGACCAATTTTTCCTCAGCTTTAGCAAAGTGGTACCTTTCCTCCAACTTGTGGTCTTCATGATCATCATCTGCCATGTTGTCCTACACCTTCCTCATAGGGGAACTGTCTGGATATTCCAGATGTGCAGTAAAATCATAACTGACACTTTTTCCTTTCTTCCATCTATTCTGCATCCCATTGCTGGCATTCTTGATAAATTTCCTGTCAAAATTCACACCACTATGAAACCCCTTCACATAGAGGGAAAGTCCTTGGTTTATGCTTCCTGTCCAAAGTGTCATGTGATTTACAGGCCCAAATTCCCCAACAATAAAGCAGGTGATCACAGCAAAGTACCTGTCTACCCCTTACAGTGTGATGCCATTTGGCATGGTGTTCTCTGCAAAGAATTGCTTGTTTGTCCTAAGTCAATAGGAACCCACCAACTGGACATCTATGTTCCCATCCAGCCTTATGTTGTATTTGACTTTAAAGATTGGTTTGCCAGGTTACTCTCATGAGAATCATATGAAAAAAAGATGGATCAGGCTTAGAAGTGGATGGAAATGCCTTCTGATGGAATACTAAGGGACATCTTTCAAGGTTCTGCTATCCAAAATTTCAAAGGCCCCAATGGAAAATCTCACTTTAGCATCTATGGAGGTGAAAATGCTGGTTGTTACCTTTTCTCACTCAGTGTGGATCTCTTCAACCCTTTGGGCAACAAACAAGCCAGAAAGAAGATCTCTATTGGCATGATATGCATTGTGTGCTTACCTATTGAGGAACAGTATAGACCAGAGAACATGTTTATCCACATCATTCCTGGCCCCAAGGAACCTGAGGCTCAACTGAATGGTGTCACGACCCATCCCCTGGGCCCCCGCACATTGTCCAACAACCCCCCGATGCTCCGCCGAACTTCCGCCCACACCCCATGCCTATTTTGGTTAACCCTGACGCAACCCCAGCTAACTCCGACACCTCCCTGGCTAACTCCGATGGCCCCCCTGGCCAACTTCGATGCCTCCCCCACAGCCACTGACACTTACCCTGGTTCTCCCAAACCTCAAGAACCACCCCCACTGTTCCTGATCTTTGCCAACCATCATCAACTTGACACCCTGGTTCCTCCAACCCGTTCCGGAGTATCACAACAACCTCAGGGTGACCCGCATTCCCAAATGATCCCATCAATGTATCAGCATGGCCCAATCCTCGATTGCAACCAACACCTGCCCACTCTGTCGAGCTCCGCCAAGCCCTGCCGCCACAGCCAACATACACCGAAGTTCTCTGGTAGTCAGTATATAAGTCGTCGAGTAGCTCTTTGTACTCTAGTCTTGATATTGCTTAACGTTACCTATGGCCTGATTGTTTCTTTCTTGTGTTCCGTGTTTCGTGTTTCATTTTCCTCACTCTCAGTCTCCCAGTCTTATCTCAGTCTCCCAGTGTTATCTCAGTCTCCTGGTCTTGCCTCGTCTCCGTTTTGTTATCATCCTCATTATCGCTTCATATCTCTACTTGAATCTACTATTGTTCCATATCAACTCCATTTCCTTTCATCTGACGCTGTCTCAGTGACTCCGTCTGGCAGTTGTGCCCAAGTCTTCATCAACCCTAATGACCCCACGAACTCCGCAGTTATGATTATGAACCCGACACTCTTTCACCAGGCCCGAACCTCGCTCTTCTCTTGGCCCTGGACTCCATCAACCCCAATTGATCACCCATCAAACCCCAGCTCTGCTCGCATTGATCACACAGCTGCCTACTCCTTCGCTTCCATGAATCTTCCATATGGTCTTCTGCCTGAACCCCGCCAAGCCCATCTCATTTCCTCGCAATCCAATTTCTCTGGACCTTCCCGGATCTGTCCGGATCATGTCCCACCGACTACCCACACAAGCCATCAGTACCCAGAGCATTTTTGAGTGTTTGGTTGCTAGTGCAAGGGGATCATGCCTGCCTAGTAAGGACTCGCCCAGTGCAGCCGAGCCCCCGAGGTCAGCGGAACCTGACAGATGGAATGAACCCATACTTGCACCCCATCATCAATGAATTCTTAGATCTCTGGTCAGGTGTTGCCTTTAGCCAGACTGCTGACTTCCCTTATGGTCCACTGATTCTGTGTGCCATCATTCTCATAATTTGTGATCTCATGATGGTTTGAAAAGTTGGAGGCTTTACTTCAATCCATCACAAGTACTTTTGTTCTTGCTGCTGGTGCAACAGGACATCTCTGTCACAACCCGCTCCCTAGACACTGTTCCCAACCCCTCCTGATTTCCCATCTAATTCCCCTGAACCCCGCCCACACTTTTGCACCCACACTGGATAACTCCAACACTTCTCCAGCAAACCCCAATGGCAACTCCAACACCCTCTCCATAGCCATCAATGCTCCCCCTGAAACCTTCCCCCACCATTCCTGGCCATGTCATATGTTTCTGACCCCCTACCCTAGTTTACCCAACCCATCCTGGGGTATCACGATGTCCTTGGAGTGGCCTGCGCCCCCAACTGATCCCATCAGAATACCGCCACGGCCTGCCCTTGGATTGTACCCAACACCCATCGACTCCACACAGCTCCATCAACTCCCGCTGCCATATCCACCACCCTCCGGGGTACCCAGTAGTTGGTATATAAGTTGTAGAATAACTCCTCAAACTTTAGTCTTGATATTACATTTACTGGTTTCCTATGTTTCATCTCTTGTCTTGTCTCTGTTTCTATTTTTAAGTTTTGAATCTATCTTTCTCCTCAGCCTTGTCTTGCCTCCATCTCGTCTTGACTGTACATATTTCCTTTGTTCTTCTAAGTTCCTCTTGCTCCCTACATCAGTACAAACTCCACACATGTGCCACGACCCAAACATTCTTACGACAACTCCAACCCTTGTTCCCTGCTTGGCCCCAGAACCCATCAAGCCCTGGTAATCCTCTATCCAACTCCAGCCCCACTCCCCATCCCTTGAGAAGCCTCTGCTTACCCCACAATCTATTTGCGCACCCACAAACTAGCCCTGACACCTGCCTGGGTCAACAACCAATACCTTTGGTCTTAGACTTCTCTGGACCATTCAGGACTTGCTTGGGCCACTCTCCCTAGAACCCTCTTGCAAGCCTTCCCACCTTCGCTCCAATTCTGGACACCTGGTTATAAGTGCAGGACATCGTGTCTGCCTAGTAAGGACTTGCCAGTGTACTGAGCCCCTGTCATCAGCAGAACCTGACATAATATCAAGACTCCCCCTTACCCCATTCTCAATGTCTGCATTTAACCCTGCATACAACCCCATCAGTTACCCAACCAACGTCTATGGCTGACCCCTACCAGAAAATCCCTACACCCCATTCTACCCTGGTCCCTTCGTGGATCAGTATGTGCCCCATCACTGGACCCCTGACCCCAACTAGGCATTCTACGCCCCCTCTATCAGCCAGGGAATACCCCTGGGCTGGCGCTGCCCTCCCACATTCCATGCCAATAGCAACAATCCCCATATCAACCCTGGAGGATACTCCGCAGCACCCCCCAACCCTGCTTACCTTCCCCCCACCCATTACTATGCATATCCAATCCCCGCTGCAGCCCCAGTCCCTCTGGAATCCATGGATAACTATTCCCCCCCCACCCACCATTTGCCATTCAAACTCCTCCTTCTCCTAGGCAGCAAAGGGTTGAAGTCTATGCCCAGCAATGCAATGAAGTCCTCCACTTCCTCCACCTGTCCCCCACAGAATTTGCAAGGCGTACCTGCATCCTCCTCACCAACCTAGGCTACCCCAGTGCCTCCACAACTCCAGAGGTCTGGGCAGATTGACTCCTCAACTTCCATGAATGCTACCTGCAAGGGAACCTCCCGGAGAATACGCAAGGCACCCTGGGCATTGACAATAACTTATGGAACAAGCTCCATGCCTTGGTTGAAGAAATCCACACTAGCCCGAACCCCCACCCCTTTGAAGACCCTCTAGATCCTGCCCACTCCTTCCATGTGCAATGCAAGGAACCCATTGGAACACAAAGCAAAGCCCCACCTTCTGTTCCCCGTCAGCAGGAAGAACTCAATGCGGCCTCCAGCATCTTGAGGAACCTCAACCCTACAGGGGGGTTGTTTGACCAACCCGCTGCCCACACTTTGGCTCTCTCCACCCAGCCCCAGGCCAGCTCTGTACCCAGCACCTTCTGAACCTGGGACCAACCCGCTGCTCCCAAACTCTGTTCCCAATGACCACCTCTACACATCAACAATGACAACCAGACCCTCTCCTATATCGATGAGCCTGGCAACCCTGCCGACAAACACGCCCTGTGCAATGGACCTCAATGAGACCAACCCCCCCACTTTGATCTCCGTGCCCCTTGTATCAATGCCCCTCTGCCCTGCCCCAACGCCCCAGTCCCCCCATGACAGCCCATGGGCCCTGGGGTGCCCTGACCCCCTTTTTCCACCAACCCCTCTTGTTCTCCACCTGCCCTGATGCCTAATCCCCCCACTGATGCCAACTATTTCAGACCCCTGACACCCAGAGGACCCCCTCCCCCTCGATGGGCCCCAGGACCCACCCTGGGTAGCATGGGTCAAAACCCCAGCGGAGGACCACCCAATGGTGGACCCCCTGGAGGATGGGGCCCAGCAATGGACAACTTTCCCCCCCAGTGTGGAAACAAAAATCACTACTACTACTACTACAATGCCGGACCCCCACCTCAAACTCAAAATTCACAGGACAATACCTGCAACACACTGGCCCAGGAGGGTAAACTCAACATCCAGAAGCCCGAACCCTTCACTAGCTGCAACCTTCGGAAGTGGTGAATCTTCCTGATTCAGTGTTTAACTATGTTCCAAGCTAAGCCCATTACCTTTCAGCTTAAGAGCTCACAAGTAGCCTTTGCTGCATCATGCTTACAGGGCATCACCTTTGACCACTACACTGCACTACTCCGGTTCAACCCAAACAATCCCGTACTCTCCACTTGGCTCACTTTCACCCAAGAGTTCTCAAGTAAGTTTGGCATCTTTAACACCATAGCAGAGGTGGAGGAAAATCTCTTCAACCTCCAAATGCACAACAACAAACACTTCACGACCTTTATTGTACGATTCGAATGAGAGGCCTACAAGACCAGCTGGAATTACAATGCCCTCTGGTTTGCCCTCCATTGTGCCCTACTCCAACAGATCAAGGACGTCCTTTGCCTCGCACCCAAGCAAACTACCTACGATGGGTACAAGGCACTTGTTACCCAGATCAACCAACGTTACTGGGAAGACTGCAGTGAAAACACGGCACCCCGGACCTCCTGGAACACCTCCGGTAACACCAACTGGCGGGCCAGGGCAACCAATGGCATTCAATTCACAATCCCTGCTAACCCCACCAACCCCACACCCCACTTCCCTCTGGGCCGAGGGGTCCCCAACATCAACTGACTCCTGGGGCAGCGCCCACCTGCCCAGCTCAACACTGCCAACCTCTGTGACACCCCAGTACCTCTGGATACTAACCCCGATGACCACGACGACATCCCGGACCCTGCCAATGATCAAGAAGCCCTATGCATGAACAGAATCCAGGACAGCCCGTGGATCAATGTGCCAGAGGAAATGCAGGAGAAACAACAGAAGGAGGGCACATGCATCCTATGTGGTGAGCAGGGACACTTTATTCACTGTTGTCCTAAATGACAGGTGATGGGGCACGCTGTGTGGATGATTGATGGAGAGGATTGTAACTACCAGTTCATGGAAAATGAGTCAGTGGTTTAGGTCTGGAAGATGCACTAGACCATGGACCAAACCCCAATGTCATCTCCACCCCAGCCACACTCCTCCGTGCAACAGTACTTGCCCTGGATAACCCCCCAGCACACCTCCCCTCCCACTCATCCACAAACCTCCTCCTCCACACCACTCTCCCCTTCACTGACAAACCTGTCCCCACACTAGTCAACAGTGGTGCCACTGATAACTTTGTTGACAAATCCCTGGCAGTGCTCACCCCACAACCTCTCTGTCGCCACCCTGCCCTGATCCCCCTCAAACTTTTTGATGGAGACTCTACCCCAGTGAGAGACATCACTCGTTGCCTAGAAATGACTATGACCTTCGCTGACAGACAACAACAAGAACTCTGACTACTTGTCACAAAATTACACCCCTCTGCCCCCATCATCTTAGGGTTCTCACAGCTCTTCTCCACTAATCCCCGCATTGACTAGCCCAGTCTCACCCTCCACCTTGACCAGGACAACCCCACCAACTCTGGGCTGATACCCTTCAATGTCTCACCCCCCTCTGAGAGCTCTGAGACCATGATCAACCAACTCCCGACCCCTCTGCAACTTTGCTCTAGGTCTGCATGGTTGTTTGTCATCTATGTCCGACTTGGCAGCTCGCTCAAGGTACTCCCCGCCCTTGTGGACAGCAGTGCCTCCAGTGTCTTTGTCAGCAACCAACTCGATCTCCGATGCAACAACCTCAACAAACCCCTTGAGCTCCAACTCTTTGATGGGAGCCCCGCCACAACAAGAATCACACAGTACCACGACAACACCCTCACCCTCGATAACAACCTGCAATTCCAGGTCTGACTCCTTGTTACCCAACTACCCCTGTTGACCCTGATTGTGCTCAGACTCCCGTGACTGCAAGATGTCAATCCTGACATCAACTGGAAGAACCTCACCATGTGATTCCCTGGCCCCGAAGCAAGTTTAGTGGCTGCCATCCACCTCTGCCTTCAGTCTATCTCTGATCTCGACATTCCCTGCCCTGACACCATCACCTCTGGAACAACCCAGGATTCCCCAACCCCCAATGACAACTCTGACAGAGAAAGAAGCACAACTCCATCTCAATTGCCCTTGGACAAATTACGACAGCTGCTCCCCAATATACTTCAGAATTGATATAAGGGCCTGTGCTACCCCAACCAGCAATGCCCAAAGCCCCCGACTGACCCCAACACCACCCTGGACTTGACTGTTACACCTACAGTACCCAACCCTGTCAACCCCAGAGACCTCGACATTAAAATCATCAGCACTGTCCCCTTCACACGCCTCCTACAAGAAGGCACCCCCACCTTCCAGTTGCAAGTCAGGCCAGCCCTGCCTGAGGAATACCTCCATGCAGGGACTACTGCGCCAGAAAGCAAGACGGAGGAACAGATCCTATCCAAAGTAGTTCCCCCAGAGTATCATGAGTTTGCTGATGTATTCTCCAAAGGAAGTGCCAAGGAACTCCCTCTGCACTGCTCCTATGACCACAAGATTGATCTCAAAGAAGGTACCTCACCCCCATTTGGCAAGATCTACAACATGTCTGAAATTGAGCTCCGAGCCCTGAAGGAATACCTTGACGACATGCTTGGCAAAGGTTTCATATGCCTGTCAATCTCTGTGGCTGGCACCCCAGTTCTGTTTGCCAAGAAAAAAGATGGATCCCTCCGACTCTGTGTGGATTATCAGGGACTCAACGAAGTCACCAAAAAGAACTGGTACTCCCTCCCCTTAATCAGAGACCTTGTTGATTGTCTTTGCAGCACCAAGATTTATACAAAAATCGACCTCCGTTCCAGCTACAACAACGTCCAGATTGCTCCAGGACATGAATGGAAGACCACCTTTCGCACCTGCTATGGCCTCTTTGAGTATCTCATAATGCCCTTTGGAATGACTAACTCCCCCACCACCTTCCAGTACTTCATGAACAACATCTTCTATGACATGAATGACATTTTTGTCATCGTATATTTGGACAATATCCTGATCTACTCAAATTCGCTGGCAGAGCATTCGGAGCACATCCGCCATGTTTTGGAATGACTCCAAGAATATCACCTTCATGCTAAACCTGAGAAGTGCTCCTTCCACACAACAGAAGTCAAATATCTCAGAGTCATCATCACCCCCGACAGTGTGCACATGTACCCCACCAAGGTCGACGCAATACTCAACTGGCCCTCCCCACGGAATGTCAAGGAGGTACAGTCATTCTTGGGGTTTGCTAACTTCTATTGCCACTTCATTGACAACTACTCTGGGATCACCAAACCCCTCAACCAACTCACATGGAAGGACACCCCTTGGGACTGGGACAGCAAGTGCCAGAGCGTATTCCTCCTCCTGAAGAAGGCCTTCACCTCCACTCTGGTCCTCTGCCATTTTGACCCCTCCCTACTGATTGTGCTTGAATGTGATGCCTCCAACTACACTATCGCTAGGATACTCTCCCAGTCAGACTTGGGGGGCAAGGATCTCCACCCTGTTGCCTTCTACACCCGATCAATGATCCCAGCAGAACTCAACTACGATATTTACAACAAGGAACTCCTTGCGATCGTTGAAGCCTTTTGTCAGTGGCAGGCCTACCTCAAGGGGTCCCCGCACTGCATCCAAGTCTACTCCGATCACAATAACCTGCAATATTTTACAACCATGAAACAGCTCAGCCGCCACCAAGCTCAATGGTCCAAAACCCTCTCAGAGTATGATTTTACTATTCATTACCACCCCAGGTGACTCGGCACAAAGCCCAATGCCCTCACTCAAAGACCCAATGTGTATCCGAAGAAATCATTTGAAACTGAACGAAATGCATTCAACCTTTGAGTGGTAATCCCACCTGAACATCTACATGCCATGCTAATTTTAAATGAAGAAGGAATCCTCCAGCAAATCAGGAATTCACCCCCAGACCCCTTCTTCAACCAGCATGACCCCTGCAACAACCCCGACGAGTCGAGCAAAGACAACCCCTTTTTGCTATCCCTGGACCACCGCCATGGACGAATCTATGCCCCAGACCACAAGTCCATTCGCCTTGACATACTCCAACAACACCATGACCACAAACTCCGGGGGCACCCAGGAATTTGTAAGACCCTTCAACTCATCTCCCAGACTTATTTTTGGCCAGGAATGAAGAAGGACGTCATGTGATATGTAAGGGCCTGCAAACCCTGTTTACGGGCCAAAGTACCCTGCCACCACCCCCACAGATTACTGAAACCCCTCCCCATCAGTTGCCGCCCCTAGTCCTCAATATTGATGGATCATATCATCAAACTCCCCAACTCTGAAGGTTTTGACGCAATCCTCATTGTCATCTGCCACCTTACTAAACAAGCCCTCTTTATCCCCTGCCACACTACTGACACTGCTCCAGACTTCACCAGACTATTTCTCAAACACATATTCTCCAAACACGGACTTCCTGATGACATCATCTCCAACCACGGACTCCTATTTGTATCCCATTTTTGGCAATCACTGTGCAAGGTGCTCAAAATCAAAACCAGTCTCTCTACCACCTATCACCCAGAAACTGATGGACAAACCAAATGTGTAAACCAGACATTAGAACAGTATCTTTGCCTCTACGTTAACTATTTACAGAATGACTGGCGCATGGAGCTTCCCCTCACCAAATTCACCTACAACAACATGCCTCACTCCGCCACCAGAGTTTCCCCCTTTTATGCCAACAAGGGCTACAATCCCTGACTCACGCTGTCCTTCAAAGACATTTCTTCCCATGTTGCCCATGAGGTCGCTGAGAACCTCCGATTCCTCCACCAATTCCTCCAGGACAAGATTGACACCACCAACCAAGTGTACTCCAAGCATGCCAATGCCCGTCACAAGCTGACCCCCAACTGGCCCCCTGGCACCTTGGTCTGGCTTGATTGACAAAATCTCAAGACCCAGAGGCCTTCCATCAAACTTGACCACAAGCACCTTGGCCCATTCAAGGTCCTCTGGAAGGTCTCTACCCACGCTTATAAGCTTGACCTACCTCCAGGCCTGAAGGGCCTCCACCCAGTGTTCCATGTTTGACTCCTTAAAAAGCATGCTCCAGACCCTTTCCCTGGCCAATGCCCCAGCCGACCGCCCCCCATTGAAGTTGAGAACAAGTATCACTACGAGGTCGACGAGATCCTTGACTCCTGAATAGTCCATGGCCAACTCCAGTACTTGGTCTGCTGGAAGGGCTACGGACCTGAGGACAACACATGGGAGCCCCAAAAGAACCTCAACAGAGCCCCCAATGAACTCCAGGACTTCCACTGACAAAATCCTGCCAAGCCCCGGAACCTCTGGGACTGATCCAACACAGATGGCAGTAGTGGGCATAACCCCTGCCTCTGGGTTCACCAGGGATTCAACTCCCACCAGTACTCTCCTACATGTTTTCACTTACTCCTCTCCTTGCTCTATCTGAAACTTCCCACACTCAGCAGAAGGACCAGAGAATATATAGTGAGAAATGGTGAATATACATATTGAACAAAAATAGACAGAGAACAATTCAACAATGGGGTATGAGTTCCCCTCACTCCCCCTCCTCCTCCGACCCTAACCCCACTACCCTTCCCACCATGAACACTTCCAACTGTGCCACTACCGTTGCTAGAACCTTGGGTTGCCCAGGAAGTGGTTCCCCCACATCCATCGCCATCTCCCACCATGCTCTAGGGTCTGCTGTCACCCTCCACCAATGCCCTGCCAACAGATGCCCCATCTGCATAACCTCTTGACCCAACTCTGGTGGAAGGTCCCCAGACATCCTCACCAACCCATCATGGATGGACCCCAGTGCTGCCAATGCTTTGTTGAGAAGGATGTGATGCTCCCTGGCCCAGTCTATGAAAACGGAATCAGTGCTTAGGAGATGGGAAGCGAGGAAACCACTCACAAAGCACTCCTTGCCAGCCCGAGGCCGCCTTGTTGGCAAGCCATTCCTTCCGCCACCATCTGGACTTCCCCAGCACTGGAACCCTGCTGGGTCTCCTGTGCCCCTGAGCCTCCTGTCTGCTGCATCACCACCTCCGCCGCCTCCACCCACACCTGCAAATGCACCGTCTGCACCTCCAACTCCTGCAGACAAGACAATCGCTCCATGGCAGTCTCCACAGTGATGTTCTTGTCCTTCCATGCCAAGTCCCATTCCCTCCGAACCCCATCCAGCTCCTGTTGAGCCCCGTCCCTCTCCTCCTGTACCCCCTGAACCTCCTCCTCACATGCAACCAACAACTGTTCCAAGCTCTCTACCCAACAATGCAGATAGGCCTCTGCAACCAACCATGACCTATCCATGGACTGCTCAATGGGGGCTCTGGATGTAGGGGAGTAAACCATGGAACCAGGAGGGCCCCCCATTACCTGCTTGCCCCACACCCACTTACTGGGACCCACCTCGGGTGAAGGGAATGCTCTCCATTTCCCTTTCTCCTATGTGAAAGGGGTCCCCTCCCTCCATCCACTCTGTGGGGGCCCCACCTTCATAGCAGGCATGCTAACCCATTCCCCCCAGCCCCAGAGCCCCTCCCTGACACCCTGCCCTTCTGCCCTTCCTCCAGTTGCACTGCGACCCAATCTCAATCCCACCCTTGCTCTGCCGCAATGCAAGCAGCATGCCAGCTCAGAGTGATGGAGCACCTCTCATGCCAGGAATGGCATGGAAGGCACACCAATGTGTCCTGCCATACCCCTGATGCAGGCTCCTCAAATTCACACTGCTCCCCTCATCAGGTGCAAGATGCACACTGCAGGGGCATGTTGGTCCAGGAAACATAAAGCTAAGTAGCTACTCACCAGGGCCACCATCTGACACCACTTGAGGGTGGGGGGACCCCTCACCTAACCCACCACCTCAGCAAACTGCTCTGGCATCACCTCCACCTGTACCACCCTCAAACCCTCTGAGACAAGCCGGACCACCCCTGGACGAATGCCAGACTTGGAGCGCATAGAAGGGGCCATGCTTGCTGGTGGCTGTGTCACATCTGCACCAGACAATGGCCCTGAGGGACCTGCCATGGCTGTGGACAACTCTGCAAAGAGCCAATCAGTATTCTGGGGTACATGAGACAGACCGCACTCACGAATATGGTACATCACCTTGACCTGATGGCAATCTCGGCAACCCTCTGAATCCTCAGAAGACAACGGCTGAGATGATGGGGACGGTGACCTAGATGCTGCTGGAGAATAAGCTGAAGAAGACATTACAACAAGCTGGGAGACTCCCAGGTGCATCCACCCCTTCTAATAACTTAAGAAGGAGCCCCTGACAAATGGCGGCCGCACCTTGACTTCCTTCCCCACACCACCACCGCTTGCTGCAGTTTGATCAATATTGATCAACTTCAATTCCCATGCCCTACTGATCCCCAGCTTGCTCCCCACGTTTCAAAGGGTCTCAACACTGAAGGGGGGGTAATGTCATGACCCACTCCCTAGACACTGTTCCCAACCCCTCACAATTTCCCATCTAATTCCCCTGAACCCCACCCACACTTTCGCATCCACACTGGATAACTCCAATGCTTCTCTGGCAAACCCCGACGGCAACTCCAACACCCTCTCCATAGCCATCAATGCTCCCCCTGAAACCTTTCCCCACCATTCCTGGCCATGTCATACATTCCCAACCCCCTACCCTAGTTTACCCAACCCATCCTGGGGTATCACGATGTCCTTGGAGTGGCCTGCGCCCCCAACTGATCCCATCAGAATACTGCTGCAGCCTGCCCTTGGATTGTACCCAACACCCATTGACTCTGCACAGCTCTGTCAACTCCTGCCACCATATCCACTGCCCTCCGGGGTACCCAGTAGTTGGTATATAAGTCGTAGAATAACTCCTTGAACTTTAGTCTTGATATTACATTTACTGGTTTCCTATGTTTTGTCTCTCATCTCATCCCTGTTTCTATTTTTAAGTTTCAAATCTATCTTTCTCCTCAGCCTTGTCTCGCCTCCATCTTGTCTCAACTGTACATATTTCCTTTGTTCTTCTAAGTTCCTCTTGCTCCCTACGTCAGTACAAACTCCATGCATGCTTCATGACCCAAACATTCTTATGACAACTCCAACCCTCATTCCCTGCTTGGCCCTGGAACCCGTCAAGCCCTGGTAATCCTCTATCCAACTCCAGCCCTGCCCCCCATCCCTTGAGAAGCCTCTGCTTACCCCACAATCTATTTGCACACCCACAAACTAGCCCTAACACCCGCCTGGGTCAACAACCAATACCTTTGGTCTTAGACTTCTCCAGACCATTCAGGACTTGCTCGGGCTGCTCTCCCTAGAACCCCTTCGCAAGCCTTCCCACCTCCACTCCAATTCCAGATGCCTGGTTATAAGCGCAGGACATCACATCTGCCTAGTAAGGACTCACCAGTGTACTGAGCCCCCATCATCAGTGGAACCTGACAATCTCACAAACTCAGCAATTTTGATGTTAAATGCTGGAAATTCCAAACTGATGAAGAATGTTGAGACTTGGCTGAGAACTACTTCTTGGCTTCTTCTCCAGAAGAGGTGTCTGCTCTTGTTGGCAAATTGGGTTTGTGATGGACTGAGCTTCTCTAGCTTCCATACTACAAGGCATCAACATACCTTGTTGTTGATGTTATGCATAATCTCTTTCTCAGGTTGATTAAAGAGCACTTCCAGAACATCCTTGGTTATGACCCTGACAATAAGAAGCACAAGACCAAGAAGGGAACTCCAGTGAAGTTGACTGTGGTGAATTTTCACTACAATGAAGCCAATCCCAAGCTGGATTCAGAGACTGAGCTGAAGGTTTTCAATGATGTATATGTTTTGCTGGTGGCTTCAATGGCCCATCAATTTCAGTGCTAAAGGCCTGGCTTTTGATAAAGCAGTCAAGATTTGTATGGCAACAGGATTAGGTATTCAACTATTGCTGGGAGATGAAGGGACTAGAGAGGACTATGCTCATGCAATCCTTCTCTGAGTATGTATAAATTGGTCAATGTGTATGAACAACATTGACTTAGATTGTTCTACCAGCAACTTCAGCAACCAGAACACAATGTCACATTGTTTCATGGGGAAATCTTCTCAGAAGATGAAATGGAGACTATCTGGGCTGACCTCAAAGATATTATCAGACCTTCTGGGGTGACTTTAGTTCCAACAACTCTCTTATCAAGTGGGCCCAAGCTCAAAGCAGATCAATGGTGGATTGTCAGCTGTGTAAATCTTCCCATATCTTTGACCTGCTTATGGTGGGATGGTGACAAACAAAAGAAAAATCTCCTGCATCTGACAATGCTGCTTTCTTCAGCTGTCCAAGTGGCAACTTCTCAAGTGACTAGCACAATTCATAGAGCACATTATTTGGAGCTCATGACTGAGTATCAAGAAGAGCTTGCTCGCCTCTTCCCATTCTATGAATGTGTCCCCAATCATCACATGGCCTTCCACATTCCTGATTTTCTTGAATTATTTGGTCCTGCTTCAGGCTGGTGGGCCTTTCCTTTTGAGCATGCAATTGGGCAATTGCAGTGAATGTCAACAAATTACAAGAAAGGTAAGACCAACATATTCATTTGGCTTTGATTAATAACACATGGTTCAGGTGCCTATGAAGAGACAATTGTGCATGCTTGGCATTGGACATCTAGTGTAAGAGGGCTCTTTCTTAAACAGGCCTGCCCCAACATCATCATAGAATGTGAGTCCATGTTTCAGACTCTGTTTGACCACAGACTTGTGGGATCCCAGTGACTGAAGAGGACAATGCTTTTACCCTCATTTTGTTTGACAGGACTGAAGTAAACAATGATGATGACAATACTCTAAAAGGGAAATTAACTCCACTTCCCAAAGGATATGGTCTGGCAATTGAATGTGCCAAGCTGTATCACAAAATTCCTCTGAAAATGGTCATTAAATCTCAAATCCATCACTTCAGCTTGTCATACACCTCTTGTGAGAAGCACAAGGGCAACATCTTTGTCTTCTTGCAAAATGTCTCTGCCCCATTTATGATTGAGAACATTCTTGAGTTTCCTGTAGTGAGGGACAATCAAACTCTTCATGGCACATGGATTGTTGGGTATCATCTGAAGCCCTCAACTTCATTCTCTTTTGACCTTTACTTGAAATATCAGGAATTGGAGGCAAGCATTTGGAGTACTGAATTGGACCCACAGCTTAGAGCCATGATGATTTCAGACATTGAAGCTCATGCAGCAAGGTTGAAATGGGAGGACAGTTGGGTGGTCATATCACTGAGACATGTTTGTATTGTCTCTGAGCTCAAGATCAATAAACTCACTCATTTTGATCCAGTCTCTTTATGTTGATCAGATCTAAAGAACTTGTGGTGCCAAGTCTAGATATATGTAGTCTGGTGGATGATAGTAGTCTTGTTTGCACTTACTGTATGTCAGTTACAGAACTCATTACTATTATAGTCTGGCTCTCAAATAAATCAATTTTGTTCAAATTTATCATTTCTGCTACTCAACCATTGTCCCTACAAAAATGTAGTCTTTGTCACTTGACATGCTCATATATAATCTTAATGATCTTATCTATGATTCCACTTATTGCTGATCACATTCCCATGATGGATTATGTAAGAATCAAACACCAGTCAAGTTGGACTTTGACTTGTTGAAAATGACCATGAGCTCTAAGTTCACCCAAGCTCTTACCCTCCCTCATGAATTCTGGGTTCACCCAAGCTCATTGACTTCTGTATCACTTCTGAGCTCATCCAAACTCTATCACTTCCTCTGAAGTTCTGGGTCCAACCCAAACTCACTCACTTGGTTTTATTTTTCTATTTTCTCTTAGCTCACAATCAATACACTCACTCATTTTGATCTAGTCTCTTTATGTTGATCAGATCTAAAGAACTTGTGGCACCAAGTCTAGATACATGTAGTCCAGCAGATGATAGTAGTCTTGCTTGCACTTACTGTCTGTCAATTACAGATGTCATGTACTATTATAGTTTGGCTCTCAAATAAATCAATTTTGCTCACATTTATCATTTCTGATCCTTGACTGTTGTCCCTACAAAAATGTAGTCTTTGTTGCTTGACATGCTCATACATAATCTTATCTATGATTCTGCTTATTGCTAATTGCATTCCTATGATGGGTTATGTAAGAATCAAACACCAGTCAAGTCAGACTTTGACTTGTTGAAAATGACTATGAGCTCTGGGTTCACCCAAGCTCTGTCCCTCCCTCATGAGTTCTGGGTTCACCCAAGCTCATTGAATTCTGTATCACTTCTGAGTTCATCCAAACTCTACCACTGCCTGTGAAGTTCAAGGTCCAACCCAAACTTGTGATCACTTGGTTCTAGTTCTTGGCTCAACTCAAACTCCTGTTGTGCTGAGCAATCTTAAGGATCTCTCTATGGCATAGCCTTGATGGACTAAGGCATCTGTATCACCATGACACTACCTCAAAGATCTATTTTTCCAATATATTGCTCACAGATCACACCACTCTCTCAATGCTCATCATGTTTTCCATGGGTGAATTACATAATCATCAAACTCCATCAAAGTAGGACTGGACTTGAGCTTGGTTCCCCCAAGCTCTATCCTTCCCTCATGAGTTCTGGATACATCCAAACTCAATCACACTCCCTCTCAAGTTTTGGGTTTGGGAACCCCAACTCTCAAATTTCCTCCTTTGCTGAGTGACTTTCAAGGCATGGGGCTTGATGTACACCTGTAAGGTGCCTTGGGAACAAGACAGTCTCTTCTGTGTGTTGAATACCACCATTGATGAGCTCTGGATTCACCCAAGCTTTATCCCTTACTCATGACACCTAGGTTCACCCAAACTCACTCACTCTTATGATTGTCTAAGCTCTGGGATAATATTCCAAGTTCTAATTCTTCAGAAGACCCCATTGCTCTGTTGTATTTAAGGTGTCTGGTTCCTCAACCATCTCCTTCACTCAAACCACCATCTCTGACAAGTAAGTGGTTATATTTCCTTCTTTTGACTTACTTAACACTTCTCTAGCATTGTCTACACCATCAATATGCCAAGGCATGCCAAGTCCTTCAAGATCCTGATGTGCTGCCCCATCCTTCACCCAAGCAAGTCTTGACTTGAAGGGTACCCCATCCTTGAGCTGGAGAAGAGCCAACAGATTTGCATATGGTCCTTTGCCTTGAGTATCTTTCAATTCAATTCTAGGCCTCTATCCAGCACAACACCACCATGTGCATTCAATCCACCAATGAGGTTTGTGCTGTGAAGTTCATGGCTCATTTATGGGAGAAGTGTTGGGGGGCACACTTTCAAAGGGAACTCAAGGTGATGGGATATTTGTCAAACACCTTGCCATCAGTGAGTAATGCTTTGGTCAAGTAAAGGGGAACAAATGTACTGACTGGATCAAGTGTGTCTGGGTCTCTTGGAGTGTGAAGGTGATTAGGGAGATTGATGGGGAAGAGGGGATCTACAACAGGCATGATTGCTGGAAGGTCAGTTCTCTTTTTGTTTATATTTCTTCAGTTTTCTCATATACCACAGGCTGATAAAAGGAACAAGGGAGGGAAAAACTAGTTAATTGTATTGAACATTGAGAATTGTGCAATGTAATCTGTCCTTTCACATAAGTTTAGTAATCTAAGTTTTCAATTCTTTTCTGTTTCTCGATTTACCACAAGTGCAGGTCACCAAAACATCAGCAACCATTGCAGAACTCATGTCAAGCATCTTCATGTGAAGGGTTTTGGTGAGTACTCCCAGTGACTACTTCAGGTTTGATCTGATGCTTCATTATTAGATGATATACCTTCTCTTGTATATTACAGTCTTGTGTTGGGTGTCTATAGTGCCTTGCTTGTCAATGGTGAATTGTTTTCATGCACTTGTTCTAGTCTTCTCTGATAGCTCAATTTCAGATTGCAGAAAGAACCACATCTGAAATACTGAACACAATTGAACACCTTGCTTTCTACAAAGCAGGCAGGTTTGAGACCATCCTGGATACTTGTCAGGCCTTGATGGGTTTGATCAAAAGGATTATGGAAGTGAGCAAGGAAGAGAGAACTGAGCCTGAGGCTGTTGAACACAATGCTGCATTCACTGCACTCAAAGTGGCTCTACATTTTGTCTGACCAATCATCTCCTTGAAACCCCTCATTGAGTCAGGGCAGACATCTCTCCTCATCACTCATGACAAAAAGGACACCAACCCTGAATATTTCAAGCTTCACAACTTCCTGGTTAGGCTGCAGACAGCAGTCCTTCCTCTTATGAAAGCACTTTGGAGTGCCCCCTGGTTAATTTCTGTTCCTCTGCAAGGCAATCATCAAAACAGTCTTTGAACTCATGAATGGAGAAGATAAAGAGATAAAAACTGCATGCTCATGGCCCAGGTGGCATGGAAACAATTCATCTCAAGGTCACTTCAGGGGCTGTTGCCAACCTTGATTGAGGATTTTTCCAGCATCATAGAGTTACACAGGGGAGATTTCCCACTGCTATTTGAGTTGAGCCCCCATCTGGACCCAGCAATCAAGTTAGTCATGAGCTGGATCCACTTCTCACTAGGCAATGGTGGGCACATGAAGTCAACATTGTTCATGGAGATTTTGTAGCTGAAAGATTAATGAGGCTCACAAAACATATCATCTTGGCATTGTTACCATTGGCTGTGGAAGCAATCAAACAAAACAAGGAGAAAAAGGAAAAGGAAATGTTGAGAGGGGAAGCGGTTGAAGTTCAGGAGAAGGTTGAACTGGAAGACAAGGCCACTAATTTGGCTCAAGCAGAAGAAGAGAAACTGCTTTCCAAGGCAGCTGCAGATGCAGAAGCTTTGGGTAACACCCAATCAACTAGTGACACTCCTGTTGTGGCAACACAGATCACTCGAGATAAAGCAATGGACAATGCAATAACTACTGCCTCAACTGATACCAGTGCTGATATGGTTAATGCCATTGCCAACCATGTTGGGACTTCTGCTGATGCAAGCCCCTCAGTAAGCCCTCAGTACAGTCAGCTGAATCAGCTGCTCCAGTAGCAGATGAGTGAGTCATGGTTTTAATCCATGGTAGTACAGTTGTTATTACAGACACTGGCATCGACCCCTACTTTTTTGGAAGCCCTGCCTGATGACATGAGGGAAGAGGTTCCAAGTCAACACATTCGCAACCAACGTGCTGCCAGGGTGGAATGCCCTGCTGACTCACAGATTAGCTCTGAATCTCTCGATGCTTTACCTCCAGAAATAAGTGCTGAAATTCTACAGCAAGAAGCTGCACAAAGGGCTCATGTGCCTAACAGTGGGGGGCAAGTAGAGATTGACAACGCTAGTTTTCTTGCCAGACTTGATCCAACATTGTGCCAGACTGTCCTCATGGCACAAGGTGAAGGATTCATCCAAACTCTTCCATCTCATATCTTTGCAGAGGCTGGAGCCTACTGCAAAAATTAGGAACATTTGCATCAGCTTGCTATACAAGATGCAGCAATTTGGAGCCCCTCTATTCCTGCCCATGTAACTTGGAAGCTCATACACCAGCATGATGACATCCAGCTGTTGGACAAAGCCAAAGTTGCCAAACTTGTCCAGCTTTTGTTCTTCCCTCAGGTTTCAAAGAAGACCCTTCTATACAGAATCCTTGTTAGTCTCTGTGAAAATGGCAGTACCCAAACAGAATTATTTAACCTCCTTCTGAGCATCTTACAAGATGGAGCTGGAGATCTTGCTGCTGTCAATAAGGGTTTTGCACAAATGTCCATGCAGAACACCAAATCTCCAATCGTCAAGGCTCCAGGAAAGCAAAAGGCAATATTGGATTATCTATCAGCATTGGTGTTGAACTCTCAAAGTGAAATCATACCAGACCTTGTGGTACAATGATATGTTGAGGCACTGACATTTATTGTTAGCTCAAATGAACTGTCTACCCTTTTCTTCTTGATTGAACATGAATTCCCTATTGGTCTACATCAATCTGCCTTGAAAAAAGGTAAAGGCAAAGAGAAACAGGTGCCACAAACTCATTATCCAATTGATCTGTTGCTTGGACTGTTGGAATGCTGATCACTTCTCAAAACACCTGTTACAATGGAAACTGTTGTTGGCCTGCTTGCCACAGTAACTTGACCTCTTGCAAGCCTCAAAGATAGACATTCAGATGCAGATCTTTGTGCCTCAACTCCAAATGGTTCCACAATAGATACAGAAGCAATGCAAGTAACGGAAAGTATATGTACCACAGCACCTGAATGAAACACCGTAGTCGAGCAGCTGGTGACTGACAGTTCAACAACTCGTAAGTTATGTTAGTAATGGTTTGAATTTCCAACTCACATTTGACAAGGTGAGACTAATCCCAGAATGAACACCCAACTCTCCATTGAAGCAGTGGAAGAAAAAATTCTTCTAGCCAATCTGCCACAAATACCTCACACTGTGCTTTCAGGTCAAACATTCCCACACCTCAAATGCCACCCAGACCTCCAGCAGGGTACACAATCTTTGTTGAGTGGTATGCTTGGCATTGGAGGTGCAGCTTCATGGCGTGGGTGGAGAGGATAAATGCAGAGATAATGATTACCTTACCTCATGGCCATTGTATGTCATTATACTTCCTCAGTTTTGTGGCTGACTTTTGATACAGGCTTCATACAATAGCCCTGAATATGTGGCCAATCTTTTGAGCAGACCTATAAGCTCTTCACATCTGATGCTATCAACTTTTCGAATGGTAGATTTCCCAGCTGTTTCAAATGACTGTGTTTGTGATGTTTGTGGTGCTCAGGTTCCCCCCATTACTGCCATTGCCACTGTTTCTGCCTGAGGTGTACCAGTGGTTGTATCTGTGGTGGTTGTAGTATCCCCACTGGATATGGGGTGGGGTTAATATTGGTAGGAATGAGGATTGGGATCATGACAAACCAGGACAATGTCATTGTTGTTGTTGGAGGCAGCAGTGGGTAAAGCTGTGATAAGTTTTATGTGAGCAACAAGAGTGGTGAGCACCACAAGGGAGAATTTCAATGTTGGTGAGAGGTGAGTTTAGTCTTGAAGTTGAATGAGTTGTGTTGGGTAGGTGGAAGCTGATGTTTGGTGTTGAACTGGGGACTTGACTATCATGTGTCACTTGTCATGCAACATGACACATCATTGATTGTTTTGTTTTCTGTCATGAGCAGCAAGTATCCAGCAGTCATTGGCTACATGCTCATCAACCAAATTGGTGGTGGCAGGTTCTCCATGTACATATGTTACAACAAACACACACAATCTCTCATTTCCCTCCAGTATATTCCATGCCATCAACTTTTCGATGCACCTTATTGCTGCCTGCAAGCTCATCACATTCACCCCTGCCACCACCCCTGCTGCCCACAAATCCACTGAGAAGGAAATGCACATCCACTCCATCCTCAAGCACCCCCATGTCCTTGAGTTTCTCAACACTGTCATGGTTGAGACCAAACATGCACACTTGTACATGGTGGGGATCTACATGCTGATGGAGCTCATGGGCGGCAGTGATCTGTTCAACAAAATCAGTGTGTTGCTTGGCTAGGTATACACACTTTATTCATGTGTCTGCTCAAAGTCCCAGACATGGGAATCAAAGATGATATAGCACACCTCTACTTCAACCAGCTGCTTTCTGGCATGGTTCATCAATGTTTTTTCTTATTGTCTCTACTGACTTGCTTGTAGGACTACATACACTCCTAAGGCATGTGCCACTGCAACCTCAAGCCTGAAAACCTCCTCCTCAATGCCACAGGCAACCTCAAAATATCCCACTTTGGTCTCTTGGCTGTGTACAAGCTCAAAGAAAGTGGCTGCACATGTGCCCTCACTGAATGCTGTAGGAGCCTGCTGTACATGGCCCCTGAGGTATGCATTGACATTGTGTTTTGTTGCCTTAATATGCAAGACAACTGCAGCTCAATTTGGATGAACTGTACAGCACTGAACCAATTGACATATGGGGCATTAGCATCATTCTATATGCTATGCTCACAGGCAGTACATCTGCTTCTCTCCTTATCTTCATTCTTTCCTAACCTCTGCACAGACACACCCTGAGATGAACCAACCACTGCCAGCCCCAAATTCACCTGCTACATCTCCAATTCTATATTTGATGAGCAGCCCTGGTCACACTTCACTGCAGAAGCCCTGTGTACATCCCATCCTTAAAGAAAAAAATTAATGTTAACCCCATCTATGCACAGCACTCATATGTGGCCTCCTAACCATTGACTCATGTGACAGACTCACTCTCACAGATGCATTTCAGCATCCATGGTGTATCTTGTATGTATGTGCCACTTCTCCACTTTCCCACCTTCTTCTTTGTACTCTACCATTTTTAATTTCTGCCTAATGCCTTATGGCTTACACACACTACCCAACAGCCCAAGCCAACTCACTTCACAAATGCCCTCTGTCCTCACAAAACAACTCACTGCACCCCTCCACACAAATGGTGACATGGCACTTGCAGTGCCCAATCTGTATATGATGCCAATGCCAATGAGGATAGGGAAGGTGATGTAGATACTGATGAAGATGAACTGATGCCATCTGCACAGCTCTCACAGTTCACACAATCATTAATGCTTTTCATGCATCTTCTGCTTTATCTACTAACCCCCAACTAATCACCCACTCCCCTCACAGTCCCAAACCCAGTCAGGCATACAATATTGCAATGATGACCAACCAATCCTCAACCAGACACAGGAACTCATCATTGTTGACAAACCCCCCTTGATGATGCCATCCAACCAATCAAGCATCAAGCAGACATGCACAACAACACTGTCCCAGGTAGTTGTGCAGTGCTTGGGCTGCATGAAATCTTGATCTGCTCATTACTGACTGTATAGCATTCCATGCACTGTTTATGGCTGGCAAATTCAAATTCAAGAAGCTTGTAGATCAGATTGATTTTGGTAATTTTCCTTGTAAGTCAATGCCCTGTCTGTCCTGCTGATTTAGCCCTCATTTTTCTTGACTTCAGCTGTTCATCTGTTTCTTGGAGTTTCTTGGAGGTCCATAATCTTGTACACTATGTTACTGACTCAGTACTATGTATTAAGCATCTTGATGAGCAAATCAATGGTCAGATGCTGAGCAATGTGACACATGTTTCTGTATATTGTTTCTATATAATATTATTACATTTTTTTATTGCATGTTTCTTGAGAAATATCATACATTATGCTGACACATGTTTCTCAAGAAGAATACAGAGTGTTTCTTGAGATACAAACTAAGAACAGGACAAAGGTTTTTTGAGAAACATGTGCTAAAACATATCATGTGTTTCTCAAGAAAATCATTGAGAACATTTCAAATATTTTGAGGATTTTTTCTTCAGAAAAAACACGGAAAAATTTATCATTCTTCAAAAGAAACATTAAGAGAATATTTGATATATTTATTGAAATTTTCTGACACAAAATTTAGCATGTTTCCTGAGAAAAAGGTGGCAGAAATTGAAAAACATATTTCTGACACCTTTTTCTCAGGAAACATGCTACATTTCCTGAAGTGTGAAAGGTGGCTGGGCTGTTGGTGAGTCCAAAGAACACAACAAGAGGTTCAAACAATCCCTGGTTGGTCCAGAAGGCAGCCTTCCATTTATCTCCCTTGTGGATGTGCACATTGTTGTAGCCCCACTGGATGTCCAGCTTAGTGAAGTATTGTGCACCCTGAAAATTATTGATGAGCTTGGAGATGAGGGAGAGGGGATAGTGGTTCTTCATGGTCATGGCATCATGGATGTGGTAGTCCTGGACCAGTCAGAGCAAGCCATCCTTCATTTTGATGAAGAAGACCAGAGAAGCCATTGGGGATTTGGAGGGGTGGATGTGACTGGAGTCCAGGTTCTCATGCAGAAAGGTGTTGAGCTTGTTGTGCTTCTTGAGCACCAGCAAGTAGACCTTGCAGCTTGAGGGCTTAGAATCTGGTATTAATTCAATGGCATGGTCCCACTGTTTGTGCTCCAGAAGCAAGTCAAACAAGGCCTTAGAGAACACATTTTCAAAGGCACAAAGGTACAGAGGCATGATGTCCTAGAATGCCTGGGGTGCAGAGTTTGCAGCAAATGCCTGGTCCAGCTGCTGGGATGTGGTCTGGCTAGCCTGGATTTCTACAGTCAAGGGTGGTGAGCATAAAGTGGTGGCATAGATCCAATCTCTGACTTCCACTGTCTCATTCAGGAGCTCTGGGTTGCAGAAGCCTCCAAACTCCCCTCCTAGTTCCTCCTTCAGGGCCTTGCTGCTGCTCTGGTCATCTTTGTAGAGGGCCTCTCTATGGGGGAATGCCAGGAGTGGGGGGTCCAGAAGGTCTAGATCTGCAAAGGGGAGATGGCCAGTGTGGCATGCCTGGGAGGCTGCATGTCCTTGAACTTCAGCCCAGCATTCTTCTCTGATCTCAGTGGCACAAGTAGAGCACCTCTGAGGGCACCAGCTCATAGTTACCTTGCCCTGGGCCCAGTCTACTTCAGGGTTGTGCTCCTAGAGCCATGTGAAACTGAGGATCATGTCCTGCTTGCCTAACTTGGAGCAAAGACTGCATGCTTGGCATGATTCTGGTAGCAGAGGATGAGGTCTACTATAGAGCTGATGGAACTAGCTTTGTTGGGCATCCCATCAATGTTGAACACTGGAATGGGTTGGGGAAGTGGCTGCATAGTCAGGCCATGGTGCTTCATAAACTTTGAGTCTAGGAACAGTCCCATTGCTCAGCTGTTCAGGAGGGTGGTGACTCTGCAAGTTTGCTGGGTGTTTGTGGTCTTGATTTCTATGTTGAGGTGCAATGAGTTTGCAGATGGGCTCAAGGCCACTATGTACTGCTGGGGCAGCCAGCACTCCTAGGTGGAGCAGTGTCAGAAACAGAAGTCCCTCCAACTGCAGGCCACAATTTGTAGCAGTGTTCACCAGAGAGCTCTACCAACTACTTGGTGTGAAACTGCACACCTCCACCTTCTACCACTCACAGTCCAATGGCCAGACCAAATGTGTGAATCAGGAGCCTGAGTAGTATCTCTGCCTCTTCTGCAATGAGCATCAGGATGACTGGGACAAACTCCTCCCTGATGCTAAGTTCCAGTACAACAACCATGTTCATGCAGCCACCCAGTTTTTGCCCTTCTTCCTGGACACCAGAAATCCTCCTCCACTCCTGGGGGGGTGCACAAGTGCTAATCTCCTCTGGGGTCCTATGACTCCCAGAATGCTGGACATCTAGGCAGATAGAAGACACTGGAGCTAGTATCCTGGAATCACTGGTGGCCACAGATGTCCTAGTATATTGAGTCCTACACTGGTACATGCAATCTCTGTCTCTGGACCAAGCCCCAATGCCATCTCCCCACTGGACAGCTACATCCCCTCTCCATCCACTTGGAATGCTGGAGTGTTGCTTTGGTGGACCTCATTGTAGAGCTTTACAATGCCCATGGTTACAATGCCATCATGGTAGTGGTGGACCTGTATGACAAGCAAGCACACTTTGTTTCCACTCACACCACTTGCTCCACCATGGGTGCTGCAAACCTATACTGGAGGAACATAGGCAGCAGCAAACAGTGCTGCCAAATATAGGTAAAAAAGTGGTATTCACAATTACTAAGTCCACACTAGATAACAATGTATCAAGGAGAAGGTCCAAGTCAACATTCTTTTACAAAAAGGCTTTTTCCATTGTTTGGATCCTTTTATATTGGAAATAGACCATCAGAAATGATGTGACCAGTTTCCTTCCCAGTATGTCTTTGGGAAACACTATCATGAGACACCGACTTCCATCTTTCTTCCTTTTCCAATCCACTCACTCCTGTGTTTTTTCTCTATCATATCTTCATTTCTCTCTCTTTTATAAGCATAGAACAGGACATTTTACACAGAAGATTCTTGTAATACCTAGACCTGACCAGAGACTTGCTTTATGACATAGATCTCCTTTTTTACAAGACCCAATATTACATTCCCATAGATCTACAAAGCAGTTACATATGTAGGATTTCCACCACCTGTTTTAAGAATAGTGTGCTACCGTTTCATGATACTGAGATGAAAGGCTATGTTCATAAGATGGCCTCATGATGGGTGAAGGCACTTTCTGACTATCCAAAGGAATGAGTATAGAAACTACTAAACAGCACAAACATTTAATCAATTTATGTAACAAAACAATCAAATTGTTATGTTAGTCAGGAATTTATTTATTTGTTCAGTTACAAAAAAAGCATAGATGGAAGCATCAGAAAATATATCAGAAGATAGAACAAACATAACATTGTATCCAATCTTCTCCAAATTTTCAGGATGCAAAATGTATATGATAAGAAGGAGAAGATGAAATAATGAGAGTATTGATTGGGAGGTATAATGTTGTCTGAACATAATCAGGAACCCACATTAATTGATGTGTAGTAGGGGCAAACACTATCCAACCATCATATGTGCACTTCCATATAGCATATAGACTACCCCACACCCTCACAGATTTGTCATTGGAACTAGAGACAATGGACTTCTCATCTGGTGAGAATGCAACAGATGTGACAAAGTCAGTATGGCCATTTAAATCCTGCAGCTGTGCACCACTGGATGCATCCCACACCCTCACAGATTTGTCAAATGAGCCAGAGACAATGGATTTTCCATTGTGTGAGAATGTAACACATTTAACTGCATCTTTGTGCAATATGCTCACTTTGGACATTGTCAGTCTTCTTTCACCAATTAGAGATGGAATGAAAGAAAATTGCTTCTTCCATCTTTGTGTTAGGTCTCTGTCACTCAGCCATGTTGCTAATGCTGAAAGATATAAATGTGGTGTGGACAAGGCTGCAGGACTTGATGTAAAATATGCAGCAAAGTTAGCTGTCTCATTGATGTTTTGTATGAGATCTGAATGACTGTCATCATGTTGCTATCATACTATCAATCTTATTGAATAGGTTGAAATTAGAACTCTCTTGCCTTTGTAATACATTCAATAACTTGTTGAAGCATGATATGACAGTGCTTTGATAATTGAAGTAGATTCATAGCCTCTATCCAAAAAAGCACATTAATTTCAAGGAATTTTTCTATTTTGTATAGTATATTCTTGTGCTCTGTTGGGATGGCTTTCATTATGTGTTGTGCCCAGTGCTGACATGCATATTGAAGGACACCTGATATTTTCTCCTTGATACAAGTTTGAAGGTTTGGTACTTGGCAGTCATTGAAAAATGATGAAGGTAAATTGCAGATGTTAAACTGAAGCTCCCTTTGCATGATATCAAAGCATGACTGAGCAAGAAGAGCATGATAAGAGGCTGCATCACAAGACATGACCTTGATATATCTTGAGGAGTTCTTTACATCCATTAGACATATTTTGGATGATTGTCCTTGAGCAAAGAAAAAGTCTGGAAAAGAAGCATGGTACCAAAAGATCTTATCATCTTTCACATAAAGAATGCATGGAGCTTTTTAACAAGATCATCAGCTTGCTCTTCCATGTCCCTGGCATTTGTAGCATTAGAAAGTCCTGCTGCAACAAAAGTAGATATATGCTCTTCTGCACAAAGAATTATATGTAGAAGCTTTAAGTGAGCTTCAATATGATTCTTTTGAACTTGAACAAATGCTTCAGACAGTATTTGATGATACAAATTATCAATCAGCATTCTTGGATCAAAATAATTTGGCACTTCTAACATTTCTGTATTCTTTGTAGAATCAAGCAGCTGTCTCATCAGATCTTCTTGCTCTGATGAGGTTCCTGATGATATATACCTCACAGCAGTTGAGGCATAGAAAAACAGACCATTTGCCTTTCTCCCAATGTCATTCAGTTCAAGCTTATTATGGAACACAGGCAAGGCATGATGCAAGTATGTCATAATATCTCTATCAGCCTGCTCCTGAGATACATCTTGAAGATGACAAACTGAGTCAGGTGGAAAGGATGCACATAGCTTGGCAAGTTCAGGATCTGGTCTACTTGTAACAAGGTACTTGAGCCCTTGTAAATGCCCACTTTGAATACTCATAAGCAGTTTTCTGAGAAATTCTGCTCCTGCTTTTCCCTCAATTTCATCCAAAGCATCAATCACTATGAGGTATGGTGGTAGGTATGGAGAGCAGCTCTTAACTCACTTCTGCCAAGGGACAACTAAGAGGTCATCCATCTGATTGGACAATAATTTGTCAACAGAGTCAAATGCATCAGCAGCAAGCAATGACTCTGCATTGATATGCCGGCCTCAAAATTGAGGACTGGCAAAAGTACTATGAGAACTGAGCAAAGGATGTTTTCTAATCAAATGGCCGAAAACTGTAAGCCAAATGTCAAAAACTGTAGATGAGAAAAACATACCTTGTAAAATCAAGTACAGCCCCCTCCAAGTAACACCAAAAAGAGATGGCTGGACCAATGTAGCTACGTCAGAGTAGAACAGTCAAAAGAGATCAAAAAGCTGACAAAGGGCCAAGTCTGTGGCAGTGCTCGGGCCAAGATGGCAACCTTGGATCATAATCTGAGATCAGCCATCAAGGCTGACAAAACTCTGTAGTAACTGCCAACGATTCCAATGATCAAAAAGGCCTACCATGCATGACTATTTAAAAACTCCCTATGCTATGCTAGCAAGTCCAGGAAATGACTGTAAACTGTAGGAAAAGAAGAGGTAGGAAAGGGGAGAAACAAAACTGTAGAAATCACGGGTAGATGGAATGACACAGGAAGGATGACACACAGGCCAATTATTGCAGCATAATACCATGCAGAACACATTGGTCGTGCACGGCCAACAGGGTATAAAAAGGACAGGATGATAGAGAGAAAGGGAGGCAACAATGTACCATGGCTTGGCTAGCCCCAGGGAGCCACTATCTTAGGCTTACGAGTATTTAGTTGGTTTGGGTTTTATTGATATATATATTTGAACCCATTCAAAAGTTTGAGACCATCTCAACTAGCGAATAAATCAATTTAATTATTATCTATAACTGTAAACATCTAAAGTGAGCTTTTGTGTAACTTAAGCCTCCAAAACCCTGTGAAAGTAAAGTTTGATCTGTTGATCCAATCAATTGACAATGACAAAACCTACATTTCACATCATCTGGAGCCCACCGCAAGGGGCTTTTGTTGCACAAAAACTTACTTCTGGATTTCCTTGAGGAAGTCCAACCCTTGTGAAACATTAGTTTTGCACTATCTGGGTCTTGGCCCAAAACACCTGAAGTTATTGCAACCAAGGTGAAAAACTCTGTTACATTAAGGAAAAGAGAAACTAGGACCAATAGCAGTGGTTCAAAGTCCTTTTTGCCTGACCCTGAAACCTTACTCAGAAAGAGAAAGCTTCGGACTGAGAAAGTAATTTCAAGCTCACCAAAAGAACTGTACCCTACTACTCAACCAGTTTCTACTGCCTCAATTATGGAGCAAAATATCAGATACAAACTACCACTGCCTGACAGCAGGGATGCACCTAAGTTTAAGCACACTGAGCCCTCTGAGGTCCATTGCTTTTTACAAAGGATGATCTCTCTGTTTGAGCATGCTGGGATCCAAGGAGATAAAGAAAGGAAAAAGAGAATTTTAGAGTATGTGGATGCTCAGACTGAACAGGAATGGCTGGGCTTTGATTCCTTTAGAGATGACTATACTTGGTCTGCTTTTGAGAAAGAAATCAAGGAGTCTTATCCAGAAGCAGTAGATGACACAGGTAGTGTTGCAAACCTGGACAGAATCTGCAGAGAACATGCCAGACTTAGTAGAAATGACACTACAGAAATCCATTCTCTCATAAGAAAATTTAGAGCTGAGGCTAAGAAGTTGGCTAATGTCACTGGAAATGGGTCTCTGGTAGACAAATTCCTGGGATGTTTTACACCAGCTTTTGGAGATGTGATTGAGGAGAGGTTGATCAGTAGATATGGCCACTACAAAGACCCTGCTAGAAATAGGCACAAAGACAACAAGTATGACCTATTAGAAGTGCTGACAGTAGTGGGGACCTTGATAGATGGTGCTACTGTAGGGAGCCCTAGAGAGGAGAAAATAGAGAAAACAGAAACTAGTAGGGGGGACATTAAGGAGGAGGAAGTGGAGGAGAAAATGGCTCATCTCCAAGATGCTGTGGTTACCATTGGGAAACAAATGGGGAGCATCCAGAGCACCATGCAAGCTTTGCAAGCTGGTCAGTTGGACATGCACAATACCTTCTTAAATACCAAAGGAAGCCAGGGTATAAGGACAGAAGGGCCTCCTACATTTCCAACTTCTGGGAGAAGTGGTGTTACTTGCTTCTATTGTTGGCAAACTGGGCATAGAATCTCAGAGTGTGAAGTCATCAAGGGAGATGTACAAAAAGGATGGATCATCCTATTGGAAGGGAGAGCCAGACTACCTAATGGTGCTCCTTTACCTAGGGATCCTGCTGGTATATCTCCTCATGCTAGACTAGCACAAGTACATGATAAGCAGGTGAATATGTACTTTGGATGGCCAAAAGATGACTCTCCAGAGACAGTCACTTACTCTACCTATGTAAACTCTGCTAGAGACACAAGAGATGACATGCTAGAGTGCATTCAATATAAGGAGTCAGACTGCTTGGGAGACTTGGAGAAAGGTTTCAATAAAATGGCTGAGATGCTCAGTGTGTTGATCAACACCAGAAATACAGCCAGTCCTGAGGGACAGAAATCTTCCTCTAAGGATTTTTAAATAACTCAATGAAGGCAATCAGGAAAGAGGCATCTCAACCAGGAGTATCCTCATTGCCAGAGAGAACCCCTGAAAAACCCTGGAAAGAAAAGCTAACTCTGGTGATTCCACCTAGAGTTGCACCAAAACTGGACCTACCTTTTGAGAAGGTTTCAGCCCTCAATGAGGGACCAGACTTGCTAGTGCAGAACACTGTTAAAAGTTCCTTAACAGGAACAAAGAGGAAGGAGTGGGATAGGACCATTGATAAGCTCTGGGAGGCTACTGTAGCTTTCAGTACCGGAGAACTGTTAGATGTGGCTCCTGGATTAAGGGAGGCAATGATACAAAAATTGACTCTCAAATCAGGGACTCAGTCTAGGGATCCCAATATCCCAAGAGTAGCAGTTCAACAGCAGACTGTAAGGAAGAAGAAACCACCTGACAAAGTATATGTCAATGACCTACCAATGGCAACCTATTTCATTGCAGATGGGACACAGGATGATTTGCCTACTGGCGCAGTAGTGCATCAGGATTGTGTAGCCACTTTCTTGGAAAATATCCCTCCAGGAGAAAAGCCAGTAGTGGTGTAGTGTGGCTAGAGATGTGCAAGTGTTGAGATCCTTGAACCCCATTGTCAATTAGAGGGGGCAAGTAGAAACAATTCTAGATAGTGGTTCTCAGATAGTCTGTGTGGCACTAAGAAGAGGCACTTTGTTTAGGATTGACTTGTGATCCAGACATATGCTTAAGGATGGAGAGTGCCAACAGTCAAGTGAATACATCAGTTGGTTTAGCCAAAAATGTGCCATTTACTTTTGCTGAAGGCTTCACTATTTATTTATAAGTACATATCTTTGTCAAGCCAGCTTATACTGTCTTGTTGGGTTGTCCTTTTGACACACTAACAGAAAGCAACATACAAAATCTTCAAGATGGCAGTGCCATCATAACTATCAGAAGGGGGTGCGGTGGCTCAGATGGCACCATCGCGTCCCAAAGTGGGTCACATGATCTGCAAGTGCAAGGTCGGGGTTTCAACTCTGGCTGTGTGCGCCTGTGTGGAAAACACCTTAGACACCATGTGGGTTATTTCAACGCCGCCGGAAAGCCTCCGCCCGCATGTGCTTGACTAGCCAGGCTTTGTAGTGCAGGCCGACCAGGACCAAGCAATCAGCACGTGGTTCAATGAGGCAATGTGACCACCACGCTCGTGACGGATCAGAAAAAGAAAAATTTCCCCGGTGTGATGGATTTGGGAGAGGGTCTAGGCCTTCGCTGACCAAGCGGGTTGTGGCATGGGTAGGCGTGAGGATAGGAGTCAATAGTTCGATCAGGCTGCCAAAGTACTGTGTGGTCCATCGGATGGTCTGGTGTGGTTTAAAGCCGAGGCTGCCGGTTTGATCAGGTGCCCAGCCGAAAAGGTGCGGCACGTCTGTTACATGGTGGTTCACTGGGCTATTCCATCGCGGGTTCCAAATCTCGGGATCGTTCTTCCGAAAGTAGCGTCTGGGCGTGGGGAGGGTGGAGTCGTGACTACCCTGAGTTTGGATTGACTAGAGGGAGGCTTGAGCTGGCTAAAAGGGTTACCGCCCTACACCAATCAACTCCGACCAAGCATTGCCGAGTACAGCTGGGTTTAGAAATTGGGAGGGCACGTTAGTGGCAGATGGTCAGTGGGACTTAGGTGTGGGAAGTAGTATGAACTCCGACAAAAAGTCAAATTGTAGTAAAGTGGCTACGAGGCGTAACCAGCATCAGCTGAAAAGGGATCGGGCTGGAGAACTAGTTGGAGTGTCCGTAATTACCACCCCCATTACGTACTGCAGGGCTTAGGACATGAAGGTCATGTGTAAAATAAGCCTTTAAGATAAACAAAAATGTATCATCATCATCATCATCATCATCATAACTATCAGAGATCCTAATACTGGTTGCTGGACAGCCCTGCCCACTCTTCAAAGAGGGAAGGTGCCAAAGGCAGGTGTTGGAGGAGATAGTGATCCAAAATTCTCAATCTCAATGATCTGGTCAGTGACCAGGGAGAGGTGGCAGTAATGATTGGAGAGAAGGAGAATGGTGAAGTAGTGGTGACTGGATACACTATAAATCATAGTGGATTCAAGAACCAAGAGTTGAGATATGTGTATCTGCAGGCCTTTGCTGCAGAGGGAGATGTGGGAGGAAGAGATGAGAAGACATTAGCAGCCTATCTAGATGGGCAGCTGTGTCAGATACCAGAGAAGTTGGAGGAGATCTTAGTACAGCAGGAAAGCCTAGAGTTAGAAGCAGGTGTGGGGGAAACTGCACAAGTATTTTCTAAGAAATACAAACCTGTTGCTAGGAAGGTGAAACCTGTACTAGGGACCTCTCCTGAGGAGTTTAGAATTGAAAGGTGTATTACTAGAGATCCACTAGCAGACATGCCAAAATTGGACCCAAATCCACCTGATTTCAAACCCACAGGGAGGTACACTGGTGAGTGCAAGGAAATCATTGACCCAGTACATGAGGATGGTTTCTTGTGGCCAGAAGAGATGAAGGCAGTACATCACCTAATGATGCTGCAGAATGAGGCTTTTGCATGGGATGATTCTCAAAGAGGTAGGCCCAAGGAGGAATTCTTCCCTCCTGTAGTAATGCCAGTAATTCTTCACACCTCCTGGGTATTGAAGAACATTCCCATTGCTCCTGGACTCAGAGAAGAAATCTGCCAGATGATAAAACAGAAAATTGAGGCAGTGTGTATGAGCCATCCAACTCTTCATACAGATCCCAGTGGTTCACAGTATTGAAGAAGGATGGTGAGAGTTTGAGGATAGTTCACAGCTTGGAACCTTTAAACAAAGTGACCATAGCACATTCTGGATTGCCACCAGCAACTGAAGAATTAGCTAGTCATTTTGCTGGCAGGGCTTGTGGAGGGATCTTTGACTTGTATGTGGGATATGATGAGAGAGTGTTGGATGTGAAGTCCAGGGACTATACCACCTTTCAGACACCCTTTGGTGCTCTAAGGTTGGTACCCTGCTAATGGGCTGGACAAATTCAGTACCAATCTTTTATGATGACATTGCCTTCATCTTGAAAGATGAGATACCTCATGTAACTTGGCCATATATTGATGATGTGCCAATCAGAGGTCCACCTCACAGGTATGAGTTGCCAGATGGAGGCTATGAGATTATCCCAGAAAATCCAGGCATTAGGAGATTTGTATGGGAACATCTGCAGAATGTAAACAGAGTGTTACAAAGAGTCAAATATGCTGGAGGGACTTTCTCTGGGAAGAAGTCAGTAGTCTGTGCAGATGAGATTGTAGTGGTTGGACACAGGTGTTCCTATGAGGGACAGAAACCTGAGACCAAGCAGTTGGCCATTGTTATGGGATGAGGTGATTGCCAGGACAAGTCAGATGTCAGAGCTTTCCTAGGTACTTGTGGTACCTTTAGGATGTTCATTAAAGACTATGCCAAAGTGGCTGCACCCATCAACAAATTGACTCAAAACCACACACCATTTGTTTGGAGTGAGAAACAGCAGTCAGCAATAGCCCAGTTGAAGAAGTTGCTAGCTGAAAGTGCACCCCTAAAACCACTTGACTATGAGTCAGGAGGGGCAGTGGTCTTATCAGTTAACACTTCTTGGATGGCAGTTGGCTTTGGAATATTCCAGGAAGCTCCAGATAATCCTAAGCAACACACTTGTGCTAAGCTAGGATCCATCACTTTGAATGAGAGGGAGGCAAGGTTCTCACAAGCTCAAAGAGTACTCTCTGGTTTGATGAAAGCCTTGCAAGCTAATAAGTATTGGCTGGTTGGTTGTAGGAAGCTTGTGGTGGAGACAGCTGCCAAGTCTTTGAAGGGAATGCCAAGCAATCCTGGAGTAGGACCTAATGCCACCATCATGAGATGGATTGAGGATGTCCTACTCTGTCATTTTACTTGGAGGCATGTGCCAGGAAAGACCTTTAGTGTTGATGGCCTGTCTAGGAGGCTCAAGCAGCTAGGAGATGAGGAGTACCCACCTGTTAACCCAGAGTTGGTGGACAACCCAAAGACTATGCACTTTGAATATCCAGCTAAAACCAACAATGAACCAGGATGGGAGGATTGGGAACCCTTAGCACTTGAAGAGTTTGCAGATTGAATTGACACTAGAGGTGGCTATCTACATGCAGTAGCCACTGAAGTATCAGACTTTGAACAAGAACTTGATAGAGCAAGGTCTCAAGAGGTGGAATATAGGAAGGCAGTTCTAAGTCAGCAGCAGACATCTAGAATAGATCCTGTTGCAGTAGAATCTCTCTCTCTCAGCCTCTATTACCCACAGGAGGTACTGAGGAAGAAAAGGAAGCAGACTTACAGGCCTACTTAGAACATAGAAAGGGTGGTGAGAGTGAACAGTGGGATGGCTTGCTACCAATTGTACAAAGCTGGCTACAAGACCCAAGCAAAGAACCTGAAAGTTTGAAGGGTTGGGACCCAGACAAGTTCAAGAGGTTTGCAAGACAGTTCTTCTTTGATCAAAAGGGGAGACTGTACAAGCGCAATCATGAGGCCAGGCATAAGCTAGTAGTCAATATTGATAGGTGAATGTTCATGCTTAAATCAGCCCATTATGCCTTGGGGCATAGAGGAACTTATGCAGCCAAAATGTTAATACAAGAACAATTTTGGTGGCCAGGAGTTGATGGAGATGTACAGTGGTATGTTGGGACTTGCCACAACTGTCAGATATGTCAGAAGACAGTTGTAAATAGAGCTCCCACAGTGACCTATACACCCTCTATCTTCCAAACAATTCACATTGATACCATGCACATGACTCCAGCTTCAAATGGCTGCAAGTATATTGTCCATGGTAGGTGTGCATTGTCTTCATGGATGGAGGGGAGGCCTCTGCACAAGGAGAACCACAAAACAATTGGTCAATGGTTGTTTGAGGATATAATTTGTCGCTGGGGTTGCATTGCAGAAATCATCACTGATAATGCTGGACAATTCAAAAAGGTCACAGCTTGGATAGAGAATAAATATGGAATCAGAGGCATTGCCATCTCTCCATACAACTCTCAAGCTAATGGCAAAATTGAAAGACCACATTGGGATGTCAGGCAAGCTTTATTCAAAGCTTGTGAGGATCGCACTAAATGGTTTTAGTTCTTCTTCCATGTAATGTGGAGTGATTGCATTTATCCAGCAGAGATTTGGATGTTCACCATACTTCATGGTCACTGGAGCTCATCCAACTCTACCTTTGGACTTGGTAGAGGTTACCTGGTTAATAGAATTACCAGAAGGGTCATTATCTACAGAAGAGTTGATTGGTTATCGTGCTAGGGCCTTAGCTAAGCACCACCAACATATAGAAGAGATGAGAGAAAGGGTTGGGAAGGACAAACTCCAATGGGCCTTGAAGTTTGCAGAAGAACATAAGAACTCTATTAAAGACTTCAACTTCAAACCCTTGGACTTGGTCTTGGTTAAAAATATGATTACGGAAAGTTCACACAGTGCTAAAATGCTGCCCTGTTTTCATGGTCCAATGGTGGTAATTACTAAGACCAAGGGTGGTAACTACATTGTGGCAGAACTGGATGGGTCAGTTTGGCAGACCAGAGTTGCGGCTTTTAGAGTAGTCCCTTACAAAGCTCGAAGACAATTGGAGCTATCCCAGAGCCTAGAGCAATGGATAGATATTACTCCAGAAAAGTTAAAGGAGCTAAGGGAAGAACTACAAAGGCCTACTATAAATGCTATGTCAGACCTATTATTTGGATCTATGAAGCTTCATGAGCCTCTAGACCATGACATGGTTAAGTCAGACAATAGCCCTGAAAAATTGACAAAAGTTTGAATGTTTTAACTTAATCACACATTTTCGGGGTTAATGGCATTATATTTGGGGTTACAGAATAAAAAGATATGGAGGGGATTTTTTTTACAAGTGGAGAAGGTTAAGTATGACTATGCTAAGTGAGGCAGAGACAAAGGAAGTGTTTACAATGTGGGGGTTGACAAAAGCTCCAAGGAACTTTTGGGCTCAGCAATGGGGGAAGAGGCAAGCTTGATGTTGGACTCTCTGGGAGTAGACTGAGAGGCTGAGTGAGTGATGAGTGAAGGAATGTAAAAATAATGGAAAAAGATGCACCTCAAAAGATACATTAAGGGCGTCAAGCAGCAAACCTGTGAGATTGACATCTGGGGAAGCCAAGACCTTGTTGAGACAAGTGAGGCTAGTGACAATGAGCTTGTATGTTTGTAGAGACAAATTGGGAAGGTGGAGCTGTTGTTGAGCAGCAAGCTTCACTGCTTTGCATTGTTTCTTGAGGTTCTCATGAGGTACTGGCTCATTGCCATTGGTGAGGGAAACAGCCTTGAGAATAGCATTGACTTGGCCTAAAAGAAGGAGAGCAGTTTTGCTGCCTGACTTGTAGTTGGCTAAGGAAGATGGTAAGCAAAAAAGATCAAAGAATGAAAAGAAGGAAAAGCATACCAACTGAAGGGGTAACCTTAACCTTTTTAGGCTTATGCTTGCCATCAATTTCAGTCTGAGACAGAGTAAGGCATAGGGAGAGTGTAGTCAATGGGTTAAAATATTAAGACAGCAAGCTGATGGACTCACATTAGCCTTGCACTTAACAGAAGGAGCAGGAGATGGACCAGCCATAGCAATGTCATGATCCTGAGCTTGATGCTTCTAGGGAAAAAGTTGACAAATGAAGAAGAATAAGTGTGAAAGATGGAAGAACATGGAAGAACATGCACTGCTTCAGCTTCACACTTGTGACAAAGTTCCTGACAATTGTTATCAATGGTAACAATGGTGTTGGCAAAGGAAGAGAAGGCCTTTGCACTAGCTGAAACATCCCAGGCAGAGGAAGGGAGTTTCAGAGTGTTGGAAAGAAGGCCAGGGAGGCCAGATTGGTTGGCAATACAAGCAAAGTTGGCCTGGTCAGAGAATGCCTGGTGAAATACACAAGAGTGATGTAAAAGAAAGAGAAGAAAAAGTGTATGAGGTTGAGGATGTCATGACCCACTCCCTGGACTCCCAACATTGTTCCCAGCCTGCTTGCTTCCCCAGAGTTCCTTCCCCAATGCATCATCAAAACTCCCAACCATCAAACACCCTCCACAGCCACTCCAGGTAACTCTGACACTTCTCTGGCAAACCCTGACAGCCCTCTGGCTAACTCTGATGACCTTCTCCATAGCTGTCCATGCTTTTCTTGACTCTTCTGAGCCCCTGGAACCCTCCCCCACTGTTTCTGACCCCATCATGTGTCTTCAGCTCACCACTCTAGCTCACCTAACCTTCTTTGGAGCATTACAACAACTCCAGAGCAACCCATGTCCCCAACTGATCCCATCAGAATATCATGGTGGCTCACTCCTCAATTGCAACCAACACCCATCAATTCTGCCATGGCTCCATTAAGCCCTGCCACCACACCCACTGCCCCCCAGAGCTCTCCAGTAGTCAGTATATAATCTGTAAAGTAGCACCTTGTACTCTAGTCTTGATATTGCATTAACTGGTTACTTGTGTCTTGTGTTTCTTTCTGTCTCTTTTTTCCAATTTTAGTCTTGAATCTATCTCTTTTCTCAGCCTCATCTTGTCTTGCCTCCATCTCATCTCAATTGTCTCTATTTTCTTTGTTTCTCTAAGTTCTTTTCAACTCCAATGTCAGTATGAACTCTGTGCATGCACTACAACCCTGAACATTCTTACAACAACTCTGGACCTTACTCCCCACTTGGCCCTGGAACCCATCAAGTCTTAATTGATCCCCCATCAAACTCCAGCTCTGCTCCCATCACTTGCAAAGCCTCTGTTTGCCCTGCAATCTACTTGTGCACTTACAAACTTGTTTCTAACATCTGCCCAGGCCCAACACCTCATATACTTAGTCTTAGACTTCCCTGAACCACTCCAGACTTGCTTGGACTGCTCTCATTGGCTTCTCCTTGCAACTCTCTCCACTCCATGCCAACCCCAGAGTGCTAGGCTATAAGTGCAGGGCACCATATCCACCTAGTAAGGACTCACTCAGTGTAGCTGAGCCCCTGTAGTCAGCAGAACCTAACATAATATGAAGACTCCCTCTTACCCCATTCTCAATGTCTGTATATAACCCCATGTACAACCTTGCTGGCCACCTAACTGACATCTATGGTTGGCCAGTCCATACACCCTATTCTATCAAGGCCCCCCTATGGATTAGTATGTTCCCTGTTACTAGACTCCTGATCCCAACTAGGTGTTCTATGCCCCCTCCATCAGCTAGAGGATACCTCCAGGCTGGCACTGCCCTCCAGCATTTCCTGCTGATGCCAACAACCCCTGCATGTACCCTGGAGGATACTCTGCAGCACCCCCCAACTCTGCCTATCTTCCCCCTACCCACTACTATGCATACCCAGTCCCCACTGCAGCCCCAGCCCCTCTAAAGCACCCAGATAATTATTCTCCTCGTTTGCCATTTTCTGCTCAAGTTCCCTCTTCCCTCAGATAGCAAAAGATCAAAGCCTATGTTCAACAGTGCAACAAAGTCCTCCACTTCCTCCATCTCTCCCCTGCAGAGTTTGCAAGGTGTGCTTGCATCCTCCTTGTCAACTTAGGCTACCCCAACACCTCTACAACACCAGAGGTTTGGGCAGATTGGCTCCTCAACTTCCATAAATGCTACCTGCAAGGAAATTTCCCTGAAACTACACAAGGCACCCTGGGAATCAATGCTAATTTACAGAACAAGCTCCATGCATCAGTAAAAGAAATCCACACCAGTCCAAACCCTCACCCATTCAAAGATCCTCTGGACCCCTCCCACTCCTTTCATGTGCAACACAAGGAACCTGTCAGGATACAAAGCAAAGCCCCACCTCCCATTCTCTGCCCGCAGGAAGAACTTAACATGGCCTTCAGCATCTTGAGGAACCTCAACCCTGCAGGAGGATTGTTTAACCACCCTGCTGCCCACACCTTGGCCCTCTCTGCTCTTCCCTGGGCCAACTCCATCTCCAGTACCTTCCATATATAGGATCAACCCACTGCCCCCAAACCCCATGCACAACAGCCACTCCTGCACATTGACAATGACAACTGGACTCTCTCCTATATTGACAAGCCTGGTAACCCTGCCAACAAGCCTGCCCCACACAATGGCCCTCCTCAAGACAGGCCTCCCCACTTCAATTCTCCATGCCCCCCATGTTAATGCCTCTCTGCCCCACCAGAACATCCCAGTCCCTCCAAGACAGCCCATGGGCCCCAGGGCATCCTGACCCCCTTTCCCCATCAACCCCCCTCATTCCCCACCTGTTCCAACCCCCACTCCAAACTCAAACATAGAGGACAATACTCATGACTTGGGATGGGAAGAAAGACTTGACATTCAAAAGCCCAAACCCTTCACTGGCTGTGACTCCTAGAAGTGGCACATCTTTCTAACACAGTGTCTAATAATGTTCCAAGCTAAGCCCATTATCTTCCAGCTTGAGAGCTCACAAGTGGCCTTTGCTGCATCATATTTGCAGGGTATTGCCTTTGACCATTACACTGCATTACTCTGGTTTGATCCCAACAACTGTATTCTCTCCAATTGGCTCACTTTCACCCAGTATTTCTCTAATAAGTTTGGCATCTTTGACACTGTAGCAGAAGTGGAGGAGAACCTCTTCAACCTCCAAATGTGCAATAACAAACACTTTACAACCTTCATTGTACAATTTGAATGGGAAGCCTACAAAACTGGGTGGAACTACAATGCTCTCCAATTTGCCCTCCATCATGCCCTGCTGCAACAGATCAAGGACATCCTTTGTTTTGTGCCCAAGCAAACTACATACAATAGATACAAGGCACTTGTTACTCAGGTTGACCAGCATTACTGGGAAGACTGGAGTGAGAACACAACACCACAGACCTCATGGAACACCTCTGGCAACACCAATTGGCAGACTGGAGCAACCAATAGCAATTGACCCTCAATCTCCATCAACTCTGCCAACTCCACACCTCATTTTCCTCTACTTTGAGGACCTTCCAGTGCCAATCAACCCTCAGGACAATGCCCACCTGCCCAACTCAATGCCGCTAACCTCCACAAGGCCCCAGAACTCCTGGACACCACTTCTGACAACCTCAATGATACTCTAGATTCTGTCAATGATCAAGAAGCCCTATGCATGAACAAGATTTAGAATAGGCTATGGATTGACTACTAAAGGAGACTCAGAAGAAATGACAGAAGGAGGGCACATGCATCCTATGTGGTGAGCAGGGACACTTTATCAGTAGCTGTCCTAAATGCCAGGTGATGGGACATGCCATGTGGACTATTGATGGAGAAGACTGTGACTACCAGTTTATGGAAAACAAGTCAGCAGTTTAGGTCTGGAAGACACACTAGACTGCAGACCAGACTCCAACATCTTCTCTGCCCCAGCCACACTTCACTGTGCAATGGTACTCACCCCTGAGTACTTCCCAGCACACTTCCCCTCCCACTCCTCCACTACCCTCCTCCTCCACACTGCCCTCCCCTTCTCCAACAACTCCATCCCCACACTAGTCAACAGTAGCACTATGGATAACTTCATTGATGAATCACTAGCAGCACTCACTCCTCAACACCTCCAACACCTCCCCACTCCAATCCTCCTCAAGCTTTTTGATGGCAACCCCACCCCTGCCAGAGATATTACCCATTGCCTAGAGATGACCATGACCTTTGCCAATGGACAACAACAAGAACTCTGATTACTTGTTACAAAACTACACCTCTCTGCCCCTATTGTCTTAGGCTTCTCATGGTTCTGCTCCACCAATCCCTGCATCAACTAGCCCAGCTTCACCCTCTACCTTGACCAGGACAACCTGACTGATTCCAGACCAGTGCTCTTCAATGTCTCACCTCCTTCTTCTAAGAACTCCAAGGCTATGATCAGCCCACCCTGGACCCCTCTGCAGCTCCACTCAAGGTCCATGTAGTTGTTTGTCATCAATGTCTGACTTGACAGCTTGCCCAAGGTCCTCCCCATCCTTGTCAACAGCAGTGCCTATGGCACCTTCATCAGCAGTCAACTTGACCTTCAGTGCAATGACCTTGACAAACTCCTTGAGCTCCAACTCTTTGACAGAAGCCCCACCATGATAGGAATCACTCAGTACCATAACAACACCCTCACCTTCAACAATGACCTGGGCTTTCAGGCCTGGCTTCTTGTTACCCAACTCCCTCCAATGACTCTGATCATGCTTGGACTTCCATGGCTGCAAGACATCAACCCTGACATTGACTGGAAAAACCTCACTATGTGATTTCCTGGCCCCAAAGCAAGGCTAGTGGTGGCCATCCCCCTCCACCTCTAGTCTGTCTTGGGCCCCAATATTTCCACTCCCAGTGCTAGCACCTCCAGAGCAACCCAAAGCCCCTTGACTTTCAATAGCAACCCAGAAGGTGAAGGAAACACAACTATGCCAGTTGACATCAAAATCATTGGTACCATCCCCTTCACACACATCTTACAAGATGGCACCCCTGCCTCCCAGCTACAAATCACACTAGCCTTACTGGAGGAGCACCTCCACACAGAAACTACCTTGCCAGAGTGCAAAACAGAGGAGCAGATCCTATATGAAGTAGTTCCCCTAGAGTATTATGAATTCACTGATGTGTTCTCTGAAGGGAGTGCCAAAGAACTTTCCCCACATTGCTCCTACAATCACAAAATTAACCTCAAATAAGGTGCCTCACCCCCATTTGGCAAAATCTACAACATGTCCAAGATTGAGCTCTGGGCCCTGAAGGAATACCTTGCTGACATGCTTGGAAAAGGGTTATATGCCTGTTAATCTCTGCTGCTGGTGCTCCAGTCTTGTTTGCCAAGAAGAAGGATGGATTACTCAGACTCTGTGTAGATTACTAGGAACTTAACAAAGTCACCCAAAAGAACTGGTATCCTCTCCTTCTGATCAGAGACCTTGTTAACTGCCTCTATAGTGCTAAGATCTATACAAAGATAGACCTCTGCTCTGGCTACAACATCCAGATTGCTCTGGGACATGAATGGAAGACTGCCTTTCACACCTGCTATGGCCTCTTTGAGTACTTAGTAATGCTCTTCAGAATGACTAACTCCCCCACCACCTTCCAGTACTTCATGAATGACATCTTCTATGACATGAATGATGTTTTTGTTATTGTGTACCTGGACAACATACTGATCTACTTGAACTCACCCAAGGCACATTAGGATCATGTCTGCTGTGTTCTAGAATGACTGCAAGAGTACCACCTCCACACCAAACCCAAGAAATGCTCCTTCTACACAATGGAGGTCAAATACCTCAGAGTCATTGTCACTCCCAATGGCATGCACATGGACCCTGCCAGGGTCAAAGCCATACTCAACTGACCCCCACTGCTTAATGTCAAGGAGGTACAGTTGTTTCTGGGGTTTGCTAACTTTTATTGCCAATTCATTGACAACAACTCTGGAATCACCAAACCCTTCAACTGACTCATGTGGAAGGACACCCCTTGGGAATAGTACAGCAAGTGTCAAAGTGTGTTCCTCCTCCTCAAAAAGGCCTTTACCTCCACTCTGGTCCTCCACCACTTCAACCCCTCTCTGCCAATCATGCTCAAATATGATGCCTCTGACTATGCCATTGCCAGAATACTCTCCCAGTCCAGCTCTGGATGCAATGATCTCCACCCCATTGTCTTCTACACCCACTTGATAATCCCTGCAGAGCTCAACTACAATATCTATGAAAAGGAACTCCTTGCAATTGTTGAAGCCTTCCATCAGTGGTGGGCCTACTTTGAGGGATCCTCATACTGCATTCAAGTCTATTCTGACTACAACAATCTGCAATACTTTATGACTACAAAGCAACTCAGCTGCTGCCAAGCTTGATAGTCTGAGACCCTCTCAGAGTACAACTTTACCATCCACTACCACCCTGGACAGCTTGGCACAAAGCCTGACACCCTCACTTGGAGGTCCAATGTGTATCTAAAAAAGTCATTTGAAGCTGGGCAGAACATGTTTAACCATTGAGTGGTAATCCCCCCTGAACATTTACATGCCATGCTAATTTTAAATGAAGAAGGAATCCTCCACCAAATCAGAAACTCACCCCTGGACTCCTTCTTCACCCAGCACAACCCCTGCAACAACTCTGCCAATGAGTCAGACATTAAGGACCCCTTTATGCTATCTCCAGATCACCACCTTCTGCTCCAGAGTGGACAATTCTATGCCCTGGACCACAAGTCCATTTGCCTCAACATATTCTGGCAACACCATAACTACAAGCTCTATGGGCACTTAGAAATTTATAAGACCCTTCAGCTCATCTTCCAGACTTACTTTCAGCCAGGGATGAAGAAGGACATCATGCAGTATGTAAGGGCCTGTGAACCTTGCCTCTGAGCCAAGGTACCCTGCCGCTGCCCTCATGGATTATTGAAACCCCTCCCAATTGGTCAGTGCCCCTGGTCCTCAATCTCAATGGATCACATTGTCAAGCTGCCTGACTCCAAAGGTTTCAATACAATCCTTATTGTTGTCTGCCACCTCACCAAACAAGCTCTTTTTGTCTCCTGCCACACCACTGACAATGCTCTGGAGTTTGCCAAAATTATTCATCAAACACATATTCTCCAAGCACAGACTCCTGGATGACATCCTCTCTGACTGCAAACCTCTGTTTGTCTCCTATTTCTGGCAATTGCTATGCAAGGCACTTGAAATAAAAACCAACCTCTCCACTGCCTATCACCCAAAGACTGATGGACAGACAGAACAAGTAAATCAGACATTGGAATAGTATTTCTGCCTCTATGTTAACTATTTACAGGATGACTGGCACATGGACTCCCCCTTGCCAAGTTAACCTACAACAACACACTGCATTCTGCTACTGGAGTTTTCCCTTTCTACACCAATAAAGGCTACAACCCCCAACTTACACTATCCCTCAAAGACATTCCCTCCCACATTGCCTACAAAGTTGCTGAAGACCTCTTGTCCCTTCACCAGTCCCTCTGGGACAAGATCAACACTGCCAATCAAGCCTACTCCAAGCATGCCAATGCCTGATGAAATCAACCCCCAACTGGCCCTCTAGCACCTTGGTTTGGCTTGATCAATGAAATCTCAAGACCTCCATCAAGCTCAATCACAAATGTCTCAGTCCTTTCAAAGTCCTCCAGAAGGTCTCCATGCATGCCTACAAGCTCAACCTATCCCCAGGCCTGAAGGGCCTCCACCCTGTATTCCATGTATGACTCCTCAAAAAACACACTCCAGACCCCTTCCCTGGGCAATGCCCCAGTTGACTGCCCCCCATTAAAGTTGAGAACAAATACCACTACAAGGTCAACCAAATCCTTGACTCTTGCATGGCCTGTGGCTGACTCCAGCACTTGGTCTGCTGGAAGGGCTACAGACCTGAGGACAATACTTGAGAACTCCAAAAAAACCTCAATGGAGCCCCCAACAAGCTCTGGAACTTCTATTGATAGCACTCCACCAAGCTCTGAGACCCCTGGGACTAACAAATACAGATGGCATTAGTGGGCATAACCTCCACCTCTGGATTCCTCAGGGATTCAACTCTGATGAGTAACCCCCTATGTATTTTCACTTACTCTCTCCTCATACAATCTCAAACCTCACACAATCAGCAGAACAGCAAGAAAGTGTCATATATGGGGCTACAAAGTACAACATAATACAGGAGGAATTGCAAGATGGCAAGAAAATGGGGCCTGACTCCCCCCCCCCCCTCACTCCCCCTCCTCCTCTAGGACCCTCTACACCCTACCACTGACCAGGTCCACCTCCATCTGCCCAATCACAATGGCAAGAACCTCTGACTGCCCTGGCAATGGCTCCCCCATATCAGTCACTATCTCCCACCATGCTCCAGGGCCCACCACACTCCTCCACTGATGCCCTACCAACAGCTGCCCCATCTGCCAAAACCCCTGCTCCAACTCCAATGGGAGCTCCCTGGGCATCTGTGCTAATCTGTCTTGTATTGAGGCATGAGCAGCCAATGCCCCATCAAGGAGGACATAGTGTTGTCAGACCCAGTCTAAACAGTTCAGTGTTAGTGGGGTGAAAGGAGCAAGAAGTGGAGGAACTTATGCATCACTCCCCTGCACCCCAAGGCTGCCTCATTGGCTAGCCACTCCTCATGCCACCTCCCTGCCTCTGCCCAGGCCCCCTCTGCCTCTGCAGCTCCCCACTAAACCTCTGCCCACTGCTCTGCCCTCATTTCCAGCTGCCCTAGGTGCTCCTGCAACCCCTGCACTTCCAGAAAACCCTCTATAATTGTGCACATGGCCTCCCCCAACTCCTACTGTAATACATTCTGGTTTCTCCTTGCCTCATCATGCTCCTGCTGGACTGTATCACAATCCTCCTTGACTCTCCAAACCTCCTCCTCACATGACAATGCCCTTTGTTATCTCTTGTTCTGCACTGATGGAGCCCCCTCCCTCTACCCACCCCATGGGGGTCCCACCTTCATCACAGATTGCCCCATGCTACCTCCATACTCCACTCTGGACCTCTAGCCTAACATCTTCCCCTTGTGCTCCTCAAGTAATTGCTCTGTCACCCATTCCACATCCCACCTCTACTTCTCTGCCACATAGGCTCATATGCCAACTCAATGAAATCAGGCACTTCTTGTGCCTGGCATGGCAAGGGATGCATATGGAGGTGTCCCAACAGGACCCCCATGTTGACTTCTCAAAACTGCAGTAGTCCCTGAAGTGAGAACAAGGGCACACTATGAAATCAAATCAGCTTAAAACTTAGCCCAACAACACTAAATGCTCACCAGAGCCTCCACCTGACACCACTCCAGGGTCAGAGGACCCCACACTTGCCCCACCACCTCTGCAAACTTCTCAGGGGTCATGTCTGCCTAAGCCACTTGCAATGCCTCTAGAACAGCCATAACCTCCTCTAGGCCAAAGTTGAGCCTTGAGGAGCACCCCACTGATGCTGAGGCAGGTGGCATAGAAATCACACCTTCAGACAAAACCTTGGAGGAGCTAGCCACTGCCACAGACAACTCTGTTAAGCTAAAATCAGTAACTCTGAAGTACAAAAAAGTGGACCCACACTCACAGCTATGATACATAGCCTCCACCTGCCTGCAGCCATGATGAGAATTGGACTCTTCCAATAAAGAGGGAGCAGAAGAGGTGGAGGAGGAGGAGGACAACACTGATGGCATAGGAGAATAAGCAGAGGATGACATTGCAAGGGGTTGGGGAACTCTAGCATACATCTGACTCTTTTTAATGACTTGAGAAGAGCTCCCTGACAAACAGCAGCCATACTTTGACTTTGTTCCCCATGCTGCTGCTCACTGCAGTTTGATTAATATTACTCAACTTCAATTCCCACACTCTGCCAATCCCTAAACTGTGCCCTGTGTCTCAAGAGTCTCAACACTGAAGGAGGGGTATTGTCATGACCCACTCCCTGGACCCCCAACATTTTTCCCAGCCTGCTTGCTTCCCCAGAGTCCCTTCCCCAATGCCTCATCAAAACCCCCAACAATCAAACACCCTCCACAGCTATGCTGAGTAACTCCAATGCTTCTTTGGCAAACTCCAATGGCCCCCTGGCTAACTCTGATGACCTTCTCCATAGCTGTCCATGCTTCTCTTGACTCTCCTGAGCTCCTGGAACCCTCCCCCACTGTTTCTGACCCCATCATGTGTCTTCAGCTCACCACCCTGGCTCACCTGACCTCCTTTGGAGCATCACAACAATCCCAGAGCAACCCATGTTCCCAACTGATCCCATCAGAATATCACTGCAGCCCACTCCTCAATTGCAACTAACACCCATTGACTCTGCATGGTTCCATCAAGCCCTGCCACCACACCCACTGCCCTCCAGAGCTCTCCAGTAGTCAGTATATAATTTGTAGAGTAGCACCTTGTACTCTAGTCTTGATATTGCATTAACTGGTTACTTGTGTCTTGTGTTTCTTTCTGTCTCTTTTTTCCAATTTTAGTCTTGAATCTATCTCTTTTCTCAGCCTCATCTTGTCTTGCCTCCATCTCATCTCAATTGTCTCTATTTTCTTTGTTTCTCTAAGTTCTTTTCAATTCCAACATCAGTATGAACTCCATGCATGTGCTACAACCCTGAACATTCTTACAACAACTCCAGACACTGCTCCCTGCTTAGCCCTGGAACCCATCAAGTCTTAACTGATCCCCTATCAAACTCCAGTTCTGCCCCCATCACTTGCAAAGCCTCTGTTTGCCCCGCAATCTACTTGCACACCTACAAACTTGTTCCTGACACCTGCCCAGGCCCAACACCTCATATACTTGGTCTTAGACTTCCCCAGACCACTCCAGACTTGCTCAGACCACTCCTATTGGCTTCTCCTTGCAACTCACCCCACTCCATGCCAACTCTGGAGTGGTAGGTTATAAGTGCAGGGCACCATGTCCACTTAGTAAGGACTTGCCCAGTGTAGCTGAGCCCCTGTAGTTAGTAGAACCTGACAGAGGAGTCCAAGATAACAGGCCTAGTCTGCTAAGCTAGGGAGCATCTGAGCTGTGGACCATATGCCAACAATGGCACTGGCAAAGGGAGGATAATGGAGGATGGCAATGATCATGCTAGCACTATTCCACTTCACCATGCCATTATGCCAAGCTACATAGTTGGGTGGCTCATTGAGAGAGGGCAGCATAGCAGCCATGGCAGTGTGGGGAGCAGTGGGAGGCTTGCAAAAAGATGTTGGAGGAGGCATGATGGGGGGAGTGGTATTGAGGAGTACACAGCTTATACAGGAGGAACTTGATCATGTTTTGAATGTGAAGAAAATGTCCATTAAGTTTTTTTAAAAGGAAAATGTGTGGATGATGCAAAAAAGAGTTTGAAGTTTTACAAACAACAGAAAATTTTTTCATGTACTACACAGGTATTAGGGCACAAGGAACATGGCAGAAATGTTGAAGCTGACTAAGGGCAGTCATTACAAAGTTTGGGGGAGGTGATACAGTGGTACAACAGTACTTACCCATAACAAATAGTATTATAAATGAAAAGAAGAGAACTTTCTCAATATACCTAAAAATGCTGAAAACCATAAGCATTTTGCCAAAAACAGTAGGCAGAGAAAGTACTTAGCTCAATAAGAATACTATGCCAATGATCCCAGAAGACAAAATAGGCCTACAGCAGTAAAAACAAAGCCAGAAGAAAAGGGTTGAGGGTTGAATGCTAAGCCCGTCACCTTGATCAAGAGAATCTGATTGGAGTGATAGCTAACACACCTAACAAAGTGGCAGTGCCAGCTATACTCTGCATCTCAACAAAGCTGGCTTTGAACCCAAAAACTTGATTCCCTCATCCTACATCTCACAACACCACCAAAACCTTGCAGAACTCGCATTGCCAATAGTCTCGACAAAGGAAGGGAGGACTGAGTGAAGGGAGGATGGACTTAGTGAAAGAAGGAAGGGGAAGAAAAGCCTTACCATGCACTGTCAAGGCCTGCCCATGCAGAACCCCAACACCCAGACCTCCCATCGGCTGACTACACTTCCAGACAACAACAAAAACATGCGGAAAAGCCCTGGTCCATGCAAGGAGGGCAAGGTATAAAATGGGAAGGATTTCAGAGAGAAAGACTAAGCAAATACCTGCCACAGCTTGATGATCCCCAGGGAGCAGATTGCTTAGGCTTATAAGCTAGATTAGCTTTGAGATATATAGTATAATAAACTATTTGTGCCCCTTTTCTTGGTGTGAGAACTGTCTCAAATTAAGTAAAGAAAATCAATAAATCTATTACTTAGTCTACTTGTACAGTGAGGACTAGTGGCTAAGAACCCTAAACTCTTGCAAAGTCTAAGTCTGACACATCTGGCCTAAAGTTTTGTAACTTAGTGCCACTGTCAACTTTAGATCTTGCATCACTACATTCATCAAGGGTAGAGGAGGTACATTGGTGAAAGAGGGATGAGCAGTAAGAAAGGATGAGGTTTCACAGATGTAAGTAACTGAGGCTCACATGAGTTTTTCCAGCATGTGAAATCATGATTCTCAATGGACTGATACTGCTTCATTTGGCTTGCCTCAATCCACTCAAAGCTATGCTATTTTTCACAGTTCACCTTGTGCCTTTGAGACAGCAAATAAACTATGCAGAAAGCATAACAATTGAACTCAAAAAGGAGATTAAGCAAAGCTATGTACCTCTATCCATCAAACACTGCAGAATATTTCTCCTGAACTCCCTCCTCATTCAATTGAATTTGAGAGCAATAGGTGCACCAACATATAGTTTGAGCCAGATGCTAGGCCGTGTTCCATCATCTCATTTATAAGTATCAAGAATGAGGCTTGTAGCTGATGAGGGAGCTTGGATTTTGCAGCTGGTGTGGAGGCATAGCATGGTCCCAGGGGAGCAAACAGCTAAGGTCAACCTGGCTGGATTAAAAGTGGAAGAGAGATGGATTTTTTGATGGCTTTCATCATCATTGTTTGTCATAATGACAGACAAACCAAACATACTCATCTATTCAACAAGTCATCTTCAATCCTGTGTGCTGGCAAGCAACATCTTCTACTGCAAGTACTACTGTGGCTACAGCTCTCAAGGCTATAGAAGAACCTCCTGTTTGTCCTATGCCAGCAGCATTGATGACTTGGTGAGTACCTGCCTTTGCTCTTGTGTAGACTCATGTCATCAGAGATGACCTGAAAAAAGGTTATGACGCCAAGTTATCAAGACCCTCCTTCACAGTTGTCATTGCTTTACTGATCAAAGAGACGACCTTGACCTGGAATCATTGTCCTTGCATGTACAGCAATTGGCTTCACCGGGGGCCAATGAATTCATCGACGGGATGAGTGCAGAAGCAACAAAGATGATGGGAGGTTGTACAACTAGCAGCAGCAAGGGTGAAGATGACAATGGGGACATTCAAAAGGAATGCTGAATGAGGGTATTGCAATATTTGAGCTATTGTCTGGAGCACGGCTGCTGTTTGCAGATAAGTCATTGGTGGGGTTCTCATGCAGGAAAAAGTAGATATTCTGCTTGGGTTGACAAGGCCTTTGTGGGATAACAATAGCAGACAAGTGCAAGAAGAGATGTGAGCACAGAAGAGACTACAAGGCAAGGCTGTCAAGTTCTCTCAGAGTCAGTTGGCACAAAAGAGACAATGATGACTGGTTGGCAAAGACGTGACGGCATAGGATGATCTGACCCACACGCATATCAGGCTTGGGTACGGTTGAGTATTTTCAGACTAAAATAGGTGATGGTGAGAAGGAGACTGGGAACATGTGGATGTGCTGTGGTGAGCCTGGGACTTGATTGCCAATATTTGGAACTAGGAAAAACATGGCCACACTGGTCTTGTCGTGACAAGATGACAGTGGTACTCATGGTACTCTCTCTATTGATATTGTCCTTCTTTGTTTGCATTCTATAGCTCTATCTCTGCTGAAACATGTCCACAAACCAGAAAGATCAGCCCTCCTCAAAGAGACAAAAGCTCATGCAAGCCTTAAGATCAGTGTTTTCAAGAAGTTGTGAGGATTCATCACCTGCTTGTAAGTACTTGGGTCAATCCCTAAAAAACCTCACAATTGACCAGCCTTTTCATCTCTGCTGGGTTGCATGGACACAGGCAAGCATAATTGGCATTGGTCATCTTAGCCCTTTGTCTAAATCACAGCTCAGATACCACGATGAAAGATGGACTCCAACTAGCTTGATATGGTGTTGAGCTCTTGCTCAAGAAGGCTGAGGAATCATTGGCTGGAATACCATTCCAAGTTCCTGTTGGTATTGTTAATAATCTTATTGAGCTTTACAATGCAAGTTTTTTCTCATATTATATGATGCATCAGCTGAAATCGATTCCAGGCTGTTTCTGACAACAATGATGAATTAAAAACTCAGATAGTAAGAACTCAAGAATGCCTCAGTGCTATAGAACATGAGTTAGCCAAGACCAATGATACTGACTCAAAGGATCTAATGAAAGGCTTTGCTGAGTGTGTTCAATGCTAGTTACCTACTATTGTAAGGCTGATATTGAGCAGGAGACTTGCTAACAAGCTTAGTGAACTTGATAGTATATCCAAGAAAGCAACATGGAAGCAATTCTTCAGAATGAACAGGACAAGTCACAGCTCAATAGCATTTTCAAATGCATTGATGAGCAGGTAAAGTATTTCCAGGTGTGATTGCTTATATGTATGGGTGGAGTAGAAAGCTAAAACCAAAATTTCTGAGATTAGGCTTGCCCTGAAGATTGATCAGAATATCTTTCATCTGAAAAAATCATTTGATGTATGAGACTTACATGGTTTTGAGTAATTGTTGTAAACTGAGTTGATTCTTAGCAATTACATTTACACACTATGCCTCATTCTGAGAAAGCTATATACAATTACAATCTTGAAGGTGTGTCAACATTGTCTCATGGAGCTTGCCTACCAGGAACATGTGTTTCTATTCTTGAACACATTCATGAATGGGCCCAAGATTCAGCATCTACAAGCCCACCAGTTTTCTGGCTGACTGGACATGCAGGCTCAGGCAAATCAACTATTGCCTACTCTGTAGCTAAGCAGTATAACAATGGCAAAGAAGTGTTGAAGACTTTGCAAGCCACTTTTTTTTGTTCTAGGCAATTTGAAGAGACAAAGTATCAAAAACATATCATTCCTACTCTGGTTTATTAGCTTGCTCATCATTCTTATATGTATGCTGATGCAAAATGTAGTTTTTGTCATTGTCAATCAATTGGATCAATGGATCAAACTTTACTTTCACAGGGTTTTGGAGGCTTAAGTTACATGAAAGCTCACTTTAGATGTTTACAGTCATAGATAATAATTAAATTGATTTATTCACTAGTTGAGATGGTCTCAAACTTTTGAATGGGTTCAAATATATATATCAATAAAACCCAAACCAACTAAATACTCATAAGCCTAACATAGCCGCTCCCTGGGGCTAGCCGAGCCGTGGTACATTGTTGCCTCCCTTTCTCTCTATCATCCTGTCCTTTTTATACCCCATTGGCTGTGCACAGACCAATGTGTTCTGCATGGTATTATGCTGCGATAATTGGCCTGTGTGTCATCCTTCCTGTGTCATTCCGTCTACCCATGATTTCTACAGTTTTGTTTCTCCCCTTTCCTACCTCTTCTTTTCCTACAGTTTACAGTCATTTCCTGGACTTGCTAGCATAGCATAGGGAGTTTCTAAATAGTCATGTGTGGTAGGCCTTTTCAATCATTGGAATTGTTGGCAGTTACTGCAGAGTTTTGTTGGCCTTGATGGCTAATCTCGGATTATGATCCGAGGTTGCCATCTCCACTCAAGCACTGCCACAGACTTGGCCCTTTGTCAGCTTTTCGATCTCTTTTAACTGTTCTACTCTGACATAGCTACATTGGTCCAGCCATCTCTTTTTGGTGTTACTTGGAGGGGGCCGTACTTGATTTTACAAGATATGTTTTTCTTATTTACAGTTTTCAACGTTCAGCTTACAGTTTTTGGCCATTTGATTAGAAAACATCCTTTGCTCAGTTCTCATAGTACTTTTGCCAGTCCTCAATTTTGAGGCCGGCATATCACCTTCCCCGCACCATGAGATGACTGCCCTCAGTCATTTCGTCATCATTGGTAAGCCTAGCCATGTCTGCTCCTGCTTCCCATTGAATCCTGAAAAGTATTTCCCTTCTTATACAAAGAGTGAAAAAAATTTTCACTATCCACTTGATCAATCCTTCTGCAGCATGCTATAACAGTCCCTACTGCACTGTCTTTTCTGTCTGACACCATGACCTCAAAAGCCACTCTGACTGCCCCTCACAAGATGCCTCCTTCCAAGGTTGCCTGTCCCCAAGTGGTGATTACTACGTCTCCTCGCCCAACCCCTGCCCCTTGTCATACGCCCTCTCCTCCCAATTTCTATAGGATGCTTCAGTGTGCTGTCAAGCGCAATGCAAACCAGGTTATTCTCACTGTCCTCCAGTGTCCCGTTTTTGTGCAGGCTGTTATTGGCATGTGCCACACTGCCAAAGCCTTCCCTGGCACACCAGCTGACCATGCTAGGTTCCTGGGATTGATTGGCTAGGTATGTCTTTCCTTAGCCCTTCCTTCTGACCCCCTGTCATATTCTTCTTTCCAGCATTTTGCCGACCAGGCCGACTTTCCCCTTATCACCAATCAGGCCGGCCTTGCTGATACGCTTTCTGACATACTGCCCCTCCTTGACCATCAAGCTGCCAATGATTCCCCTGCCATCAAGGACTTTTTCACCTTTTCCAACATGATTATCCAGCTCAAGAATAACTGTTGTGAGGCTCAACGCCAGCGAGAGCTCCAGACAGTGGGTTGTTCTTCTCTTGATTCCCCTCCTTTTCCTTATTTTCTTTGCTTCCACCAGAAACAATGCTGCAAGCACAAGGACCGTGATGTTGAGATGCTTGGTCCATCTTCTGTCAGCTCCTTGAAAAGGAAAGCTAACATAAGTGCCCCCAGCTTCTCATCTTGACCTCCTTGCTCATCATTTTGACACTCTCTCCCTCTTTCTGTCTTCCTCTCAGTCCAAGCCCGATGGGAAACCCAAACCAAAAAAGGTTAAAGTCATTCCTTTGGCTGGTACATCCCTTCTTTCTGGTGATTTCTTCCCTTTTCCTGACTCTTTGCCAACCCATCTCAGTGAATTACAAAACTGGTAGCAAGGCCACCCTTCTTCTCTTAAGCAAGGTCAATGCTGTCCTTGAGACGATCTCTCTTGCTGATGGCGATGTGGCTATTCCTCGTGAAGATCTCAAGAAGCAACATGAGGCTGTCAAGCTGGCTGCACAACAGCAACTTCATTCGTTAGACCTCTCTTTACAGACATACAAGCTGATTACTGCACGCCTTGCTTGCCTGGACAAGGTCCTGGCCTCTGCTGATGTGGACCTTGCTGGTTTGCTACTCAACAACCTCAATGTTTCTTTTGAGGTATTATTTTTATCATCTTTTCCTATTTTGGCTCCAGTTTACCAAGCCTAGCCCCCTAGGCTGTCCTCGAGGAGTCTGATGCTGAGCTCGCCAGCCCCCCTGAAGGCAAATCTGAAGATCCCGTGGCATTTTCACCAGCTGCCACAGTGTAGACACCTCTTTTGTCTTTGCCTAGCATAAATCGTAGCACAAATTATAGTGTAAACACCACTCTCTACTTGTACAAAAATCCCTTTTTATATCCCTTATTCTGCAACCCCTATTTTAACCCATTGACTACACTCTCCCTATGCCTTACTCTGTCTCAGACTGAAATTGATGGCAAGCATAAGCCTAAAAAGGTTAAGGTTACCCCTTCAGTTGGTATGCTTTTCCTTCTTTTCATTCTTTGATCTTTTTTGCTTACCATCTTCCTTAGCCAACTACAAGTCAGGCAGCAAAACTGCTCTCCTTCTTTTAGGCCAAGTCAATGCTATTCTCAAGGCTGTTTCCCTCACCAATGGCAATGAGCCAGTACCTCATGAGAACCTCAAGAAACAATGCAAAGCAGTGAAGCTTGCTGCTCAACAACAGCTCCACCTTCCCAATTTGTCTCTACAAACATACAAGCTCATTGTCACTAGCCTCACTTGTCTCAACAAGGTCTTGGCTTCCCCAGATGTCAATCTCACAGGTTTGCTGCTTGACGCCCTTAATGTATCTTTTGAGGTGCATCTTTTTCCATTATTTTTACATTCCTTCACTCATCACTCACTCAGCCTCTCAGTCTACTCCCAGAGAGTCCAACATCAAGCTTGCCTCTTCCCCCATTGCTGAGCCCAAAAGTTCCTTGGAGCTTTTGTCAACCCCCACATTGTAAACACTTCCTTTGTCTCTGCCTCACTTAGCATAGTCATACTTAACCTTCTCCACTTGTAAAAAAAATCCCCTCCATATCTTTTTATTCTGTAACCCCAAATATAATGCCATTAACCCCGAAAATGTGTGATTAAGTTAAAACATTCAAACTTTTGTCAATTTTTCAGGGCTATTGTCTGACTTAACCATGTCATGGTCTAGAGGCTCATGAAGCTTCATAGATCCAAATAATAGGTCTGACATAGCATTTATAGTAGGCCTTTGTAGTTCTTCCCTTAGCTCCTTTAACTTTTCTGGAGTAATATCTATCCATTGCTCTAGGCTCTGGGATAGCTCCAATTGTCTTCGAGCTTTGTAAGGGACTACTCTAAAAGCCGCAACTCTGGTCTGCCAAACTGACCCATCCAGTTCTGCCACAATGTAGTTACCACCCTTGGTCTTAGTAATTACCACCATTGGACCATGAAAACAGGGCAGCATTTTAGCACTGTGTGAACTTTCCGTAATCATATTTTTAACCAAGACCAAGTCCAAGGGTTTGAAGTTGAAGTCTTTAATAGAGTTCTTATGTTCTTCTGCAAACTTCAAGGCCCATTGGAGTTTGTCCTTCCCAACCCTTTCTCTCATCTCTTCTATATGTTGGTGGTGCTTAGCTAAGGCCCTAGCACGATAACCAATCAACTCTTCTGTAGATAATGACCCTTCTGGTAATTCTATTAACCAGGTAACCTCTACCAAGTCCAAAGGTAGAGTTGGATGAGCTCCAGTGACCATGAAGTATGGTGAACATCCAAATCTCTGCTGGATAAATGCAATCACTCCACATTACATGGAAGAAGAACTAAAACCATTTAGTGCGATCCTCACAAGCTTTGAATAAAGCTTGCCTGACATCCCAATGTGGTCTTTCAATTTTGCCATTAGCTTGAGAGTTGTATGGAGAGATGGCAATGCCTCTGATTCCATATTTATTCTCTATCCAAGCTGTGACCTTTTTGAATTGTCCAGCATTATCAGTGATGATTTCTGCAATGCAACCCCAGCGACAAATTATATCCTCAAACAACCATTGACCAATTGTTTTGTGGTTCTCCTTGTGCAGAGGCCTCCCCTCCATCCATGAAGACAATGCACACCTACCATGGACAATATACTTGCAGCCATTTGAAGCTGGAGTCATGTGCATGGTATCAATGTGAATTGTTTGGAAGATAGAGGGTGTATAGGTCACTGTGGGAGCTCTATTTACAACTGTCTTCTGACATATCTGACAGTTGTGGCAAGTCCCAACATACCACTGTACATCTCCATCAACTCCTGGCCACCAAAATTGTTCTTGTATTAACATTTTGGCTGCATAAGTTCCTCTATGCCCCAAGGCATAATGGGCTGATTTAAGCATGAACATTCACCTATCAATATTGACTACTAGCTTATGCCTGGCCTCATGATTGCGCTTGTACAGTCTCCCCTTTTGATCAAAGAAGAACTGTCTTGCAAACCTCTTGAACTTGTCTGGGTCCCAACCCTTCAAACTTTCAGGTTCTTTGCTTGGGTCTTGTAGCCAGCTTTGTACAATTGGTAGCAAGCCATCCCACTGTTCACTCTCACCACCCTTTCTATGTTCTAAGTAGGCCTGTAAGTCTGCTTCCTTTTCTTCCTCAGTACCTCCTGTGGGTAATAGAGGCTGAGAGAGAGAGATTCTACTGCAACAGGATCTATTCTAGATGTCTGCTGCTGACTTAGAACTGCCTTCCTATATTCCACCTCTTGAGACCTTGCTCTATCAAGTTCTTGTTCAAAGTCTGATACTTCAGTGGCTACTGCATGTAGATAGCCACCTCTAGTGTCAATTCAATCTGCAAACTCTTCAAGTGCTAAGGGTTCCCAATCCTCCCATCCTGGTTCATTGTTGGTTTTAGCTGGATATTCAAAGTGCATAGTCTTTGGGTTGTCCACCAACTCTGGGTTAACAGGTGGGTACTCCTCATCTCCTAGCTGCTTGAGCCTCCTAGACAGGCCATCAACACTAAAGGTCTTTCCTGGCACATGCCTCCAAGTAAAATGACAGAGTAGGACATCCTCAATCCATCTCATGATGGTGGCATTAGGTCCTACTCCAGGATTGCTTGGCATTCCCTTCAAAGACTTGGCAGCTGTCTCCACCACAAGCTTCCTACAACCAACCAGCCAATACTTATTAGCTTGCAAGGCTTTCATCAAACCAGAGAGTACTCTTTGAGCTTGTGAGAACCTTGCCTCCCTCTCATTCAAAGTGATGGATCCTAGCTTAGCACAAGTGTGTTGCTTAGGATTATCTGGAGCTTCCTGGAATATTCCAAAGCCAACTGCCATCCAAGAAGTGTTAACTGATAAGACCACTGCCCCTCCTGACTCATAGTCAAGTGGTTTTAGGGGTGCACTTTCAGCTAGCAACTTCTTCAACTGGGCTATTGCTGACTGCTGTTTCTCACTCCAAACAAATGGTGTGTGGTTTTGAGTCAATTTGTTGATGGGTGCAGCCACTTTGGCATAGTCTTTAATGAACATCCTAAAGGTACCACAAGTACCTAGGAAAGCTCTGACATCTGACTTGTCCTGGCAATCACCTCATCCCATAACAATGGCCAACTGCTTGGTCTCAGGTTTCTGTCCCTCATAGGAACACCTGTGTCCAACCACTACAATCTCATCTGCACAGACTACTGACTTCTTCCCAGAGAAAGTCCCTCCAGCATATTTGACTCTTTGTAACACTCTGTTTACATTCTGCAGATGTTCCCATACAAATCTCCTAATGCCTGGATTTTCTGGGATAATCTCATAGCCTCCATCTGGCAACTCATACCTGTGAGGTGGACCTCTGATTGGCACATCATCAATATATGGCCAAGTTACATGAGGTATCTCATCTTTCAAGATGAAGGCAATGTCATCATAAAAGATTGGTACTGAATTTGTCCAGCCCATTAGCAGGGTACCAACCTTAGAGCACCAAAGGGTGTCTGAAAGGTGGTATAGTCCCTGGACTTCACATCCAACACTCTCTCATCATATCCCACATACAAGTCAAAGATCCCTCCACAAGCCCTGCCAGCAAAATGACTAGCTAATTCTTCAGTTGCTGGTGGCAATCCAGAATGTGCTATGGTCACTTTGTTTAAAGGTTCCAAGCTGTGAACTATCCTCAAACTCTCACCATCCTTCTTCAATACTGTGAACCACTGGGATCTGTATGAAGAGTTGGATGGCTCATACACACTGCCTCAATTTTCTGTTTTATCATCTGGCAGATTTCTTCTCTGAGTCCAGGAGCAATGGGAATGTTCTTCAATACCCAGGAGGTGTGAAGAATTACTGGCATTACTACAGGAGGGAAGAATTCCTCCTTGGGCCTACCTCTTTGAGAATCATCCCATGCAAAAGCCTCATTCTGCAGCATCATTAGGTGATGTACTGCCTTCATCTCTTCTGGCCACAAGAAACCATCCTCATGTACTGGGTCAATGATTTCCTTGCACTCACCAGTGTACCTCCCTGTGGGTTTGAAATCAGGTGGATTTGGGTCCAATTTTGGCATGTCTGCTAGTGGATCTCTAGTAATACACCTTTCAATTCTAAACTCCTCAGGAGAGGTCCCTAGTACAGGTTTCACCTTCCTAGCAACAGGTTTGTATTTCTTAGAAAATACTTGTGCAGTTTCCCCCACACCTGCTTCTAACTCTAGGCTTTCCTGCTGTACTAAGATCTCCTCCAACTTCTCTGGTATCTGACACAGCTGCCCATCTAGATAGGCTGCTAATGTCTTCTCATCTCTTCCTCCCACATCTCCCTCTGCAGCAAAGGCCTGCAGATACACATATCTCAACTCTTGGTTCTTGAATCCACTATGATTTATAGTGTATCCAGTCACCACTACTTCACCATTCTCCTTCTCTCCAATCATTACTGCCACCTCTCCCTGGTCACTGACCAGATCATTGAGATTGAGAATTTTGGATCACTATCTCCTCCAACACCTGCCTTTGGCACCTTCCCTCTTTGAAGAGTGGGCAGGGCTGTCCAGCAACCAGTATTAGGATCTCTGATAGTTATGATGATGATGATGATGATGATGATACATTTTTGTTTATCTTAAAGGCTTATTTTACACATGACCTTCATGTCCTAAGCCCTGCAGTACGTAATGGGGGTGGTAATTACGGACACTCCAACTAGTTCTCCAGCCCGATCCCTTTTCAGCTGATGCTGGTTACGCCTCGTAGCCACTTTACTACAATTTGACTTTTTGTCGGAGTTCATACTACTTCCCACACCTAAGTCCCACTGACCATCTGCCACTAACGTGCCCTCCCAATTTCTAAACCCAGCTGTACTCGGCAATGCTTGGTCGGAGTTGATTGGTGTAGGGCGGTAACCCTTTTAGCCAGCTCAAGCCTCCCTCTAGTCAATCCAAACTCAGGGTAGTCACGACTCCACCCTCCCCACGCCCAGACGCTACTTTCGGAAGAACGATCCCGAGATTTGGAACCCGCGATGGAATAGCCCAGTGAACCACCATGTAACAGACGTGCCGCACCTTTTCGGCTGGGCACCTGATCAAACCGGCAGCCTCGGCTTTAAACCACACCAGACCATCCGATGGACCACACAGTACTTTGGCAGCCTGATCGAACTATTGACTCCTATCCTCACGCCTACCCATGCCACAACCCGCTTGGTCAGCGAAGGCCTAGACCCTCTCCCAAATCCATCACACCGGGGAAATTTTTCTTTTTCTGATCCGTCACGAGCGTGGTGGTCACATTGCCTCATTGAACCACGTGCTGATTGCTTGGTCCTGGTCGGCCTGCACTACAAAGCCTGGCTAGTCAAGCACATGCGGGCGGAGGCTTTCCGGCGGCGTTGAAATAACCCACATGGTGTCTAAGGTGTTTTCCACACAGGCGCACACAGCCAGAGTTGAAACCCCGACCTTGCACTTGCAGATCATGTGACCCACTTTGGGACGCGATGGTGCCATCTGAGCCACCGCACCCCCTTCTGATAGTTATGATGGCACTGCCATCTTGAAGATTTTGTATGTTGCTTTCTGTTAGTGTGTCAAAAGGACAACCCAACAAGACAGTATAAGCTGGCTTGACAAAGATATGTACTTATAAATAAATAGTGAAGCCTTCAGCAAAAGTAAATGGCACATTTTTGGCTAAACCAACTGATGTATTCACTTGACTGTTGGCACTCTCCATCCTTAAGCATATGTCTGGATCACAAGTCAATCCTAAACAAAGTGCCTCTTCTTAGTGCCACACAGACTGTCTGAGAACCACTATCTAGAATTGTTTCTACTTGCCCCCTCTAATTGACAATGGGGTTCAAGGATCTCAACACTTGCACATCTCTAGCCACACTACACCACTACTGGCTTTTCTCCTGGAGGGATATTTTCCAAGAAAGTGGCTACACAATCCTGATGCACTACTGCACCAGTAGGCAAATCATCCTGTGTCCCATCTGCAATGAAATAGGTTGCCATTGGTAGGTCATTGACATATACTTTGTCAGGTGGTTTCTTCTTCCTTACAGTCTGCTGTTGAACTGCTACTCTTGGGATATTGGGATCCCTAGACTGAGTCCCTAATTTGAGAGTCAATTTTTGTATCATTGCCTCTCTTAATCCAGGAGCCACATCTAACAGTTCTCCGGTACTGAAAGCTACAGTAGCCTCCCAGAGCTTAGCAATGGTCCTATCCCACTCCTTCCTCCTTGTTCCTATTAAGGAACTTTTAACAGTGTCCTGCACTAGCAAGTCTGGTCCCTTATTGAGGGCTGGAACCTTCTCAAAAGGTAGGTCCAGTTTTGGTGCAACTCTAGGTAGAATCACCAGAGTTAGCTTTTCTTTTCAGGGTTTTTCAGGAGTTCTCTCTGGCAATGAGGATACTCCTGGTTGAGATGCCTCTTTCCTAATTGCCTTCATTGAGTTATTTAAAAATCCTTAGAGGAAGATTCCTGTCCTTCAGGACTAACTGTGTTCCTTGTGTTGACTAACACACTGAGCATCTCAGCCATTTTATTGAAACCTTTCTCCAAGTCCCCCAAGTGTCTGACTCATGTGTTCTAGCATGTCATCCCTTGTGTCTCTAGCAGAGTCTACATAGGTAGAGTAAGTGACTGTCTCTAGAGGGTCATCTTCTGGCCATCCAAAGTACATGTTTACTTGCTTATCATGTACTTATGCTAGTCTAGCATAAGGAGATATACTAGCAGGATCCTTAGGTAAAGGAGCACCATTAGGTAGTGTGGCTCACCCTTCCAATAGGATGATCATCTTGCACCATTTGCGCTCTCACTCTCAATCTCTGATCCCAATGAGACCTTCAGCTGACAAATGCTCCAAATCCATGCCATTTGGTATTCTGAGCAGCAGTGAGATGTGGAATACTGTTGTGGCCTATAATTGGGACAGCTGGAGGAAAGAAAACAGATTTGGAAGAGACTATCAGGAGTAAGAGGTGAGATATGAGATATGAGAGGTGAAACAACCAGAAAGAGACTTACACAAAGAAGCAAGTGAAATGCGAGGTAAGTCTCACTGAGAACATAATGAGGGTCAATGTAGGATTATAGTCAGCAGCAAAATATGACCTCAGGACCTAGTCCACTGACATGGCTCCAGAGTAAGGAAGAAGGGTACTAAAGAGTGCAGAGTCCTGTAGGGAAATATTACACTTACTTCTAGTATGATGACAACCCATGACATACAAAATAAAATCAGCAAGAAACACCTCTTGCAGTTCTGAATGTGCAGTGGAGGGCAAGGAAATCGAGTGCAGACAGACTGGTATGTTGGATTCAAATGGTCCAGTACAGAAGAACGTAAAATGTCTGTAGGATTGATAGCTATAACCAAGTAAAATAGGTACTCACAGTTGGAAGTATATTATGCACAAGAAGACAGATGAAAGTTTGTGGCACATCAGATCTCTCCTGTGGCATCCAGCTATACACAGACTCATCAGAGAAGACATTTGCAATGGGACTACAGTTTGGGTCATTCTCCTCTGCAGACTCAGATACTCAAACAGCATAGACAGCCAGGGCATCTACCAAGAGTTAAGATCTAAGACGTCAAGGATATACAACAGTTTGATTGACTGGCATTGGTGGTCATCTACATTTTTGCTTACAATTTCGGTGCATGCCCTGTCCATCATGGAATTTTCTAACTACACATCAACAGATCTTATTAAAGTCATACCTTGAAATAGTAGTAGTTGCCATATTGCCACAGGTCAGAAAGTTTGCAAGAAAGAGATGTGTAATGACTGCTTTGCTTATCAGGATCATATAGCACAATGGGTCAAAGTGGCTGCATACTGAGAGTGGACAGGCAGAATCCTCTTGTTGGAAGATATGTTAACAATACCCAGTGTCCTTCAAATACAACCTATGCATGGGTGTCATTAATCATAGTCTAGGTTAGTAGGCCAATTAGCTAATGCAGTAAGCTGAGAGTTAAGAAGGAAGTTCACCCAGTTTATCTCCAAATTTATAAAGGAAAGGTGGAGTTGGATAAATCATCCTATAATGTACTTGAGAAGGTGGCAGTGGATAAGGCAGCAGATAATAATAGCAGACTTGTACTTTTGGGAAGTAGTAATGGGGTAGTATAGTCCAAGTAGGGGGCTTAAACAAGTTAAACCTATGTGGTACAGGTGTGGCATAAGGTGTCCAATGAGGTGGCAATGAATGCGGCGGCCAATATAGAACCCAATAATGGACCTGAGGTGATTGATAGGGTGGCAGATAGAGTGGTGAATAAGGTGGACAAGGCATCAGACAATATACTGGTGGGTAGCAGCTGTAGTAACCCTCCATATATCTCATCTGGCACTTGCCAGATGGTGCAAATGGGTACGTTCTCAAAAGACTTGGGCATCCATCAGAGTTTACTTTATATTCTGGCAATTAGTTGCCAACCATGGATGTAAATTCCAGCCCTTAACTACCAATACTGGCAAACTGTGGACTGCATTCTAAGGATGTAAATCAGAAGTCAAAAGTCTATTCTTAACCTGTTTGCATTACCATATATGTGATTCAACTTGTTAGTTTCATTGTCATGTCTTTTTCACATTATTGGCCACAAGGCTACTACTACTGAGTCTAAAATGGACAAGGGATGCAGATGGAAAACATGAAGATTGGAAGGATCTCTCCTTGAACCTAGCTTCCCTTTTCAAATGCATGGATTACATGCCTGATGTTTCTAGCAGACAAAGTTGTTCATTAATGCCCTAAAGGTACTAGATCATGTACTCCATGGATTTTACCTCAAATTTCCACTTCTTTGTTTCCAAGCCATTCTGCATCTCACATCCCATGATCTCTTCTACTTCTGATAGGTCATATTTGTTGTCCTTGTGCCTATTTCTAGCAGGGTCTTTGTAGTGGCCATATCTACTGATCAACCTCTCCTCAATCACATCTCCAGAAGCTAGTGGAAAGCATTCCAGGAATTTGTTTACCAGAGACTCATTCCCAGTGACATTAGCCAACTTCTTAGCCTCAGCTCTAAATTTTCTTATGAGAGAATGGATTTCTGTAGTATCATTCCTACTAAGTCTGGCATGTTCTCTGCAGATTCTGTCCAGGTTTGCAACACTACCTGTGTCATCCACTGCTTCTGGATAGGACTCCTTGATCTCTTTTTCAAAAGCAGACCAAGTATAGTCATCTCCAAAGGAATCAAAGCCCAGCCATTCCTGTTCAGTCTGAGCATCCACATACTCTAAGATTCTCTTTTTCAATCATGCCCCAGAGCACAACAATGTTGACTTCATTCTGCATGAGATGCCCAGCATGAGCCTCAACAAATTGCTTTGTCCATGCAGAATGAAGTCAACATTGTTGTGCTCTGGGGCATGATTGGCAACCTTCAAAACCAGCTTCAAATCTCCTCCTCCCCCATACAATCAGCCTGCAGCACCAGCAGCCTTCCACCTGCACTGGCTTCTACTCTGGCACCCATTGCTAAGGCAGAAGAGCCCAACAATGACAAGGCTGCCCAGCCCAAGGAGGATGAGAGCAAGATGGACTGCACCACTGTTGTAGCCATTGCTGTCCATCAGTCTGCCATTGCTGGTGACTCTGCTCTCATCAGCAACTCTGTTGCTATTGTGACTGATTCCAGCATTTCCAGTGGGTCTGCCACCAAATCCATTGATCCCACTGGGCCTGCTGCTAGCATCACCAACTTGGCCATCACCACTGACTCTGTCATTTCCACTGGGCCCACTGCCATCATCACTGACTCTGCCATTGCCACCAGACTGGTTTTGGCCAGTCCCATTGCTGCAACTGGGGATTCAATGGATGTGGATATGACAGACCCAGCACCACCTCATCCTCCAGATGAGATTATACCACAATGTGGCTGCAACGCATCCTGGGCCACACAACCCCCCACCAAACATACCTAGTCCTCCAGTTGTCTAGCAGGTAGGAGAAAGGCCAATGAACATGCTGAAGAAGCAGTAGCCAAGAAAATAAAGGAAGCATCAAGAGAATGAGGGCCACTGGACTTTCTTGACATTTTTTGGACTTTTTTGATACATGCTGGCCTTGTCATTACATTGTTATATTTTGTAATACCCAATGAAAATGTATATACAATGTCTTGACTCAGATTTAAGTGCCCAATATAACAGATTTGTGGTTAGATCAATGTTTCTGGTTGGCAATCAAAATCTTCATTAGCTTTGTGACCCTTGGTCCAAGAGAGTAACAATGGCAATGTGGTCTACTGGTACTGTGTTGTTACTTTGTATCAATTTCATGTGGCAGCTGCAGGTTCAACTCCTGCAGTTGGCAATGGTTTATAAGCATAACAGTGGGGCAAAGCATAGGCTAGTTGTTAATATTGACTGCTGTATGTTTATGCTCAAATCTGCACATGATGCTTTGGGACATCAAGGTGCTTATGCAACCAAGATGTTCATTCAAGAAAGCTTTTGGTGGCCTTGATTAGATGGTGATGTACAATGGTATGTGGGAACTTGTCATAATTGTTACATTTGTCAGAAGACAGTGGTGAACAGAGAACCTACAGTCACCTACACACCTTCCATATTTCAAACCATTCATATTGATACAATGCACATGACACTAGCCTCAAATGGATGTAACTACATTGTTCATGGGCATCGTGCTTTGTCTTTATGGATGTAAGGCAGACCTTTAAGGAAGGAGAATTATAAAACCATTGGACAATGGCTGTTTGAAAATGTAATCTGTCATTGGGGATGTATTGCCAAAATTATCACAGATAATGCAGGACAATTCAAACAGGTATCAGCTTAGTTAGGAAAAAAGTATGGGATCTGGAGCATAACCATATCACCATACAACTCTCCAGTTAATGGTAGAATTGAAAGGCCACATTGGGATGTCCAGCAAGCTCTGTTCAAGGCTTGTGAAGATTGCACCAGATAGTTTTGGTTCTTCTTTCATGTAATATGGGGTGACTGCATAACTACACATAGACAATTTGGGTGTTCACCATACTTCATGGTTACAAGAGCCCATCCCATCATACCATTAGATTTGGCAGAGGCCACCTGGTTAGTAGAACTACCAGAAGGCCCTCTGTCTATGGAGGAATTGATTGGATACCAGGCTTGGGCTCTGGCTAAACACTCTCAATATGTAGAGGAAATGCAAGAGCAAGTGGGAAAATACAAGCTCAAGTGGGCATTGAAGTTTGCAGAGGAACATAAAGACTCTATAAAAGACTTCAAGTTTAAACCCTTGGACTTAGTCCTAGTAAAGAATATGTTAATGGAGAGTTTGCTTAGTGCAAAGATGCTCCCACAGTTCCATGGACACATGGTAGTCCTTCTAAGGACTCAGGAAGTTTGGCAAGAAATAGTTGCAGCCTTTAGGGTTGTACCTTATCACATAAGAAAATGACTCAGACCACCAAGGGGGATTGAAGAGTGTGTTGATATCACACCTGCTAAACTGAAAGAGTTAAAGAAGGAACAACAAAAGCCAGCTGAATTAGAGGACCAAGATACAACCTTTAGTTCAGTAAGGCTTCATGAGCCTTTAAATTCAGAGCTTGGGTTGATATCAGAAGGAGAATTTGAACAGGAGGAACAAGAGGAACTCCAACTAGCAAAAAGAATTAAGAAGCCAAGTTGAAAGGTTAGGGAAATGAACAAATTTCAAAAAGGAACTTAAAAGTGGTTCAAAAACAAAATAAACTTAAAAGTTCATACAAGATTTGTGTAAAGGACATTATATTTGAGGTATGCTGACAAGGGGTTGGGGACAGAAATGACAAGGTTTTATAGATCCAGAGATGGGATTGAGGTTGAAAATTTGAGGGTTTTGGGTTCATCAGGGGTGTGTGGCAAGGATCAGAAATGCTGCTGACTGAGGTCAGTCAGTGAAGTGTGGAGGAGGTGTTACACTTGTCTCTCACCAAGAATAAACAATGGAATAAGTAGAGAAGGGTCCCCCCTCAATATACCAATAAAATAATTGCAGAAAACTGTAAGCAATCAAGCCAAAAACTGTAGGCAGAAGGTTACAAATATACCACTGATCCCAAGAAAAACACTAAGAAAAAGATGCCTTAGCAGCACAATGAGTGAAGGATTTGAGAGTCTATTGTCTGGAGCCTTTTTCCTTAAATACTCTCTTGAATAATTGATCTTCTCTCTCAGACTGCCCCATTGATCTTGTGGAAAAATATCTTAAACTCAATTGAATATGGGGCTATCATCATTGATTGACAAACTGCACTACAAGGAGTGGTTTCATGTGGTATATGCTAATGGATGACCTTGTTCCTTCTGGAGTGGATGCCCTGTTCTGTGGAGCTGCACTGGACATAGAGAAGTTGCAATGGTCATTGGGAAAAAGTCAGTGGTGACAAGGTATTGTTCATTTGGGATCCATACCTCTTGACATTTGCCTCAAGAAATCATTAATTACTTATTACAAATGAGCTTGTGGTCCTTTCTAAGTTTCAGTTTTGATGAAGAATTCAGTATATGTTTTCTGTCTTCTCTCCCTTTAATATGAAAGAGATTCTACAAGGTAAAGCACTAATCATGATCAATGTCTGTTCATTTCCACACCATAAATCCCAGCCAATATGCTGTCAATGCTGGTTCAGTAATGGATTGAAGTAAAGGGTGGCAGAGGTGTGTGTGGTAAGTGCATGTTCTCATTTCCTCCAGTTTTTCTGTTCACAATGTTTTAGCACTACTGATATGGCAGTACAACAGTATTTACCCATAAAAACTAGTATTGTAAATGAACAAGAAAGAACTTTCTCAATATACCTAAAAATGCTGGAAATGGTAAGCATTTTGTCAAAAACAGTAGGCAGAGAAAGTACTTAGCTTAATAAAAAATACTACACCAATGATCCCAGAAGACAAAATGGGCCTACAACAGTAAAAACAAAGCCAGAGAAAAGGATTAAGGGTTGAATGCTAAGCACATCACCTCGATTGAGAGAATTTGATCAGAGTGATAGCTGACATACCTAACAAAGTGGCAGTGCCAGCTATCCTCAGCATTTGGACAAAGCTGTGTTGAACCCAAAAACTTGATTTTGCCTTGTTCTACATCTCACAACACCACCAAAATCTTGCAGAACCTGCATTGCCAATAGTCTCAACAAAGGAAGGGAGGACTTAGTGAAGGGAGGACCAACTTAGTGAAAGGAGGAAGGGGAAGGAAAGCCTTACTATGCATTGCCAAGGCCTGCCCACATGGAACCCCAATGCCCAGACCTCCCATCAGCTGACTATGCTACTGGACAACAACAAAAACATGCAGAAAAGCCCTGGTCATGTGAGGAGGGCAAGGTATATAATTGGAAGGATTTTAGAGGGAAAGACCAAGCAAATACCTGCCATGGCTTGGTGATCCCCAGGGAGCAGATTGCTTAGGCTTATGAGCTAGATTAGCTTTGAGATATATAGTATAATAAACTATTTGTGCCCCTGTTCTTGTTTTGAGAACTGTCTCAAATTAAGTAAAGAAAATCAATAAATCTATTACTTGGTCTACTTGTACAGTGAGGACTAGTAGCTAAGAACCCCAAACTCTTGCAAAGTCTAAGTCTGACATGTCTGGCCTAAAGTTTTGTAACTTAGTGCCACTGTTAACTTTAGATTTTGCATCATCTGGAGCCGACTGCAAGGGGTTCTTTAATACAAAACTCACTTTTGGATCTCCATGAGAAGTCCAACCTAGAAACATTAGTTTTGCACCACCTGGGTCTTGGCCCAAAACACCTGAAGTTATTGCAACAAAGGTGAAAAACTCTGTTACATTAAGGAAAAGAGAAACTAGGACCAATAGCACTGGTTCAAAGTCCTTTTTGCCTAACCCTGACACTTACTCATAAGAAGAAAGCTTTGGACTGAGAAAGCAATTTCAAGCTCACCAAAAGAACTTGGCCCTACTACTCAACCAGTTTCTACTGCCTCAATTATGGAGCAAAATATCAGATATATACTACCACTGCCTGACAGCAGGGATGAACCTAAGTTTAAGCACACTGAGCCCTCTGAGGTTTTTTGCTTTTTACAAAGGATGATCTCTCTATTTGAGCATGCAGGGTTCCAAGGAGATGATGAAAGGAAAAAGAGAATCTTAGAGTATGTGGATGCTCAGACTGAACAGGAATGGCTGGGCTTTGATTCCTTTGGAGATGACTATACTTGGTCTGCTTTTGAAAAAGAGATCAAGGAGTCCTATCCAGAAGCAGTGGATGACACAGGTAGTGTTGCAAACCTGGACAGAATCTGCAGAGAACATGCCAGACTTAGTAGGAATGATACTACAGAAATCCATTCTCTCATAAGAAAATTTAGAGCTGAGGCTAAGAAGTTGGCTAATGTCACTGGGAATGAGTCTCTGGTAAACAAATTCCTGGAATGCTTTCCACTAGCTTCTGGAGATGTGATTGAGGAGAGGTTGATCAGTAGATATGGCCACTACAAAGACCCTGCTAGAAATAGGCACAAGGACAACAAATATGACCTATCAGAAGTAGAAGAGATCATGGGATGTGAGATGCAGAATGGCTTGGAAACAAAGAAGTGGAAATTTGAGGTAAAATCCATGGAGTACATGATCTAGTACCTTTAGGGCATTAATGAACAACTTTGTCTGCTAGAAACATCAGGCATGTAATCCATGCATTTGAAAAGGGAAGCTAGGTTCAAGGAGAGATCCTTCCAATCTTCATGTTTTCCATCTGCATCCCTTGTCCATTTTAGACTCAGTAGTAGTAGCCTTGTGGCCAATAATGTGAAAAAGACATGACAATGAAACTAACAAGTTGAATCACATATATGGTAATGCAAACAGGTTAAGAATAGACTTTTGACTTCTGATTTACATCCTTAGAATGCAGTCCACAGTTTGCCAGTATTGGTAGTTAAGGGCTGGAATTTACATCCATGGTTGGCAACTAATTGCCAGAATATAAAGTAAACTCTGATGGATGCCCAAGTCTTTTGAGAACGTACCCATTTGCACCATCTGGCAAGTGCCAGATGAGATATATGGAGGGTTACTACAGCTGCTACCCACCAGTATATTGTCTGATGCCTTGTCCACCTTATTCACCACTCTATCTGCCACCCTATCAATCACCTCAGGTCCATTATTGGGTTCTATATTGGCCGCCGCATTCATTGCCACCTCATTGGACACCTTATGCCACACCTGTACCACATAGGTTTAACTTGTTTAAGCCCCCTACTTGGACTATACTACCCCATTACTACTTCCCAAAAGTACAAGTCTGCTATTATTATCTGCTGCCTTATCCACTGCCACCTTCTCAAGTACATTATAGGATGATTTATCCAACTCCACCTTTCCTTTATAAATTTGGAGATAAACTGGGTGAACTTCCTTCTTAACTCTCAGCTTACTGCATTAGCTAATTGGCCTACTAACCTAGACTATGATTAATGACACCCATGCATAGGTTGTATTTGAAGGACACTGGGTATTGTTAACATATCTTCCAACAAGAGGATTCTGCCTGTCCACTCTCAGTATGCAGCCACTTTGACCCATTGTGCTATATGATCCTGATAAGCAAAGCAGTCATTACACATCTCTTTCTTGCAAACTTTCTGACCTGTGGCAATATGGCAACTACTACTATTTCAAGGTATGACTTTAATAAGATCTGTTGATGTGTAGTTAGAAAATTCCATGATGGACAGGGCATGCACCGAAATTGTAAGCAAAAATGTAGATGACCACCAATGCCAGTCAATCAAACTGTTGTATATCCTTGACGTCTTAGATCTTAACTCTTGGTAGATGCCCTGGCTGTCTATGCTGTTTGAGTATCTGAGTCTGCAGAGGAGAATGACCCAAACTGTAGTCCCATTGCAAATGTCTTCTCTGATGAGTCTGTGTATAGCTGGATGCCACAGGAGAGATCTGATGTGCCACAAACTTTCATCTGTCTTCTTGTGCATAATATACTTCCAACTGTGAGTACCTATTTTACTTGGTTATAGCTATCAATCCTACAGACATTTTACGTTCTTCTGTACTGGACCATTTGAATCCAACATACCAGTCTGTCTGCACTCGATTTCCTTGCCCTCCACTGCACATTCAGAACTGCAAGAGGTGTTTCTTGCTGATTTTATTTTGTATGTCATGGGTTGTCATCATACTAGAAGTAAGTGTAATATTTCCCTACAGGACTCTGCACTCTTTAGTACCCTTCTTCCTTACTCTGGAGCCATGTCAGTGGACTAGGTCCTGAGGTCATATTTTGCTGCTGACTATAATCCTACATTGACCCTCATTATGTTCTCAGTGAGACTTACCTCGCATTTCACTTGCTTCTTTGTGTAAGTCTCTTTCTGGTTGTTTCACCTCTCATATCTCATATCTCACCTCTTACTCCTGATAGTCTCTTCCAAATCTGTTTTCTTTCCTCCAGCTGTCCCAATTATAGGCCACAACAGTATTCCACATCTCACTGCTGCTCAGAATACCAAATGGCATGGATTTGGAGCATTTGTCAGCTGAAGGTCTCATTGGGATCAGAGATTGAGAGTGAGAGTGCAAATGGCATGAGTTTGGGTAGAATACATGTGTGTGATCAGAGTTGTTTGCTTTCCTTGATAAAAACCAAATGGAGTACACATTTATTTCACTACATGGACTTACACGACTATATTCATTTCAATCTGTGTTCATATGCATTCATTAGGCATGCAACTACAATCGTGTTACATTTGATGCTGAAGATTGTGAGATTGTACCTACCTACAGACCCTTGTCTTTGTATTTCCTCCCATTTTCGATTGTGGAACAAACATGCCATCTGAATGGTGAGAGAAGCCTATAAGCCTCCACCTGCTTGTGAAGGAAGACCTCCGTGATTGAAGGACTAGGCGTGGGAGGACTCAACAACCATTCCAAGGGAATGCCTGGGGTAGGAGAAAGAAGAAGAGACTCTGGAGGCCCCGCCGATGGCTCATGCCCATGTGGCCTCTTGCTGGGTCCCACTCCCAAAGACAGGGAGGCTTGGCGCTTCCCCCAAATCACTGCTGAGGATGCCCCCTTTCCCCAACTACCCTGTGAAAACCCCGCCTTCCCCACAGACTGCCCCATGCTCCTCTCCCTTGGCAATGCAGGACAAAACTTGGTCCACTTTGGGACCCCTGGGAAATCCACCACCACCACCATGGATGACTCTACAAAAACCCCATCAGTCATCCTGAGGAGACAAGTAGACACTACTTACAACTCTGGTCCCTGATACTAGTGTGGCGCCAATGCTCAAACTCCTCCCCCCCACTGTCATACACCACCACCTTGTCCAAATCAGAAAGCAATGGAGTGGGGGAGACTACTGGAACACTGGAGGAAGACATGACAAAATTTGGGAAACCCCAGGATACGTCCAAAGCTTTTAATTGATTGAAGAGAACCCTGATGAAGCAGTGGCTGCGCTTCGACTTTGTCTCCCATGCTGCTATCACTTGCTGCAGACTGATCAATATTACTTGGCTTCGACTCCCACACCCCTGCTGATCCTCAACCTGCTCCCCACATCTCAAAGGGTCTTGATGCTGAAGGGGGGGTGATGTCACAACCCATCCCCTGGACCCCCGCACATCATCCAGCAACCTCCCAATGCTCCGCCGAACTTCTGCCCATGCCCTGTGCCTATTTCAATTAACCCTGATGCACCCTCAGCTAACTCTGACGTCTCCCCAGCTAACTCTGACGGCCCCCTGGCCAACTTCAACACCTTCCCCGCAGCCACTGACACTTACCCAGGATCCCCTGAGCTCTGAGAACCACCCCTGCTGTTCCCAATCTTTGCCACCCATCATCAACTCAACACCCTGACTCCTCCGAACCATTCCAGAGTATCATGACAACCTCAGGGCAATCTGCATTCCCAAATGATCCCATCAACATATCAATGCAGCCTGACCCCTGATCACAACCAACACCCACCAACTCCGTTGAGCCCCACCAAGCCCCACTGCCACAGCCAACGTACTCTGAAGTTCTCCAGTAGTCAGTATATAAGACATCGAGTAGCTCTTCATACTCTAGTCTTGATATTGCTTAACGTTACCTATGGTCTGATTGTTTTCTTTCCTGTGTTTCATGTTCTGTGTCTTGTTTTCCTTACTCTCAGTCTCCTGGTCTTATCTCAGTCTCCTAGTCCTATCTCAGTCTCCTGGTCTTGCCTCATCTCCATTTCATTATTGTTCTCGTTATCATTTCATATCTCTGCTCGAATCTATTCTTGTTCCATCTCGACTCCATTTCCCCTCATCCGACACTGTCTTGGTGACTCCGTCCAACCATTGTGCTCAAGTCTTCCTCAACCTTAATGACCTCATGAACTCTGCAATTACAATTATGAACCCCAACACTCTTTTACTAGATCCGAACCTCACTCTTTGTTTGGCTCTGGACTCCATCAACCCCAATTGATCTTCCATCAAACCCTGGCTCCACTCTCATTGATTGCATAGCCTCCTACCCCTTCGTGTCCACAAATCTCCCATACAGTCTTCTGCCTGAACTCTGCCAAGCCCATCCTGTTTCCTTGCAATCCAACTCCTCCAGACCTCCCTGGACATGTTCCAATCACATCCCACTGACTATCTGCACAAGCACTCAGTGTCCAGAACACCTTCAAGTGTCCAGTTTTCAGTGCAAGGGGATCATGCCCACCTAGTAAGGACTTGCCCAGTGCAGCTGAGCCCCCGAGGTCAGCGGAACCTGACACTTGCTAGTACTCCTGTGCCTGTGTGCCCAGTGCCTATCATTGAGAGCCTGGTCTATGGTGTGCTCAAACCTGGTGTCTCTATGACTAAGCAATGCAGCCACCTGCCTTTTTTGGCCTCAGGTGTGATGCTTGAGCATTGTAGGAAGAAAAGGGGGAAAGAATAAGATTGATGCTGTGGGTGTACCACTGATGAGGGGGAGGAGGAGTAAGAGGGCTTATCCATGTCCTGTGTGTTCTCACCAGATACTGGCAGAGTAATGTATTACTGACTTCTCACCACAGAGTAAGTTGTAATGTATATATAAGTGTAAATCACAGTGTAGGCCAATATATCATTCAACTCTTATCTCACGTGTGCCTTGGGACCCTGGGTACCTTCCTTGGTTACTTCACATGGCTGGTGGTCATCACGTCTCATGACATCCCAATGCTTGACTCAACCATGACACACAGCGACAATCCTGTGCTGAGGTGCTCATCCTGACTCATTTCCTAAATTAAACTTCAATATCCAAACTTGGCATTAAGATTAGGCACCATTCCCTAACCATCACCCATCACCTTCTGTCATTCTTTTTCCTAATGTATTTCCATGAACTAATGTAAAATGTCTATTTTGTTTTCAACATTTACTTATATTTCTGTCAACTCATGTTATAATGAATATCTATGTTTTTTTTCAACATTCACTTGTATTTCCATGCAATAATGGTATAATATAATGTTAAAATGTCTATTTTTTTCAACATTCACTTGTATTCCCATGAACTAATGTTATAATATACAATGTTAAAATGTCTATTTTTTTCTCAACATTCACTTGTATTTCCATGAACTAATGTTATAATAATATACAATGTTAAAATGTCTATTTATTTTTCAACATTCACTTGTTTCATCCATCCCCTCTTGTTCAATACCCCACCTAGACTGACAAGGGCCTCCTGGATCTCCTTGTATTTTGCAGTGGCATGGTCAATGTGTTGGCCTACCAAATTCAGGAGGGCTTGGGAGGGCTTGACTATGTGTGTGCATCTTTTGAGAGATTTCCTTTTTGCCATATGTCTGGGTCACTCATTGTGGTTAAGTACCCACACTTCAGGAAATGTAGCATGTTTCCTGAGAAAAAGGTGTCAGAAATTGAAAAACATATTTCTGACACCTTTTTCTCAAGAAACATGCTAAATTTTGTGTCAGAAAATTTCAATAAATATATCAAATATTCTCTTAATGTTTCTTTCATAGAATGATAAATTTTTCCATGTTTTTTCTGAAGAAAAAATCCTCAACATATTTGAAATGTAATATGTTTTAGTACATGTTTCTCAAAAAACCTTTGTCCTGTTCTTAGTTTGTATCTCAAGAAACACTCTGTATTCTTCTTGAGAAACATGTGTCAGCATAACATATGATATTTCTCAAGAAACACACAATAAAAAAATGTAATAAAGAATATTATATAGAAACAATATACAGAAACATGTGTCACATTGCTCAGTGTGCAACCATCAATTCACTCATCAAGACACTTAATACATAGTACTGAGTTGGTAACATAGTGTACAAAGTTATAGACTTCCAAGAAACTCCAAGAAACAGATGAACAACAGCTGAAGTCAAGAAAAATGAGGGCTAAATCAGCAGGACAGACAGAGCATCAACTTACAAGGAAAATTACCAAAATCAATCTGATCTACAAGCCTCTCAAATTCAAATTTGCCAGCCATGGACAGCATGTGGAATGCTATACAGTTGGTAATAAGCAGATCAAGATTTTGTGCAGCCCAAGCACTGCACAACTACCTGGGATGGCATCATTGTGCATGTCTGGTTGACACTTGATTGGTTGGACAGCATTGTCAAGGGGGGTTTGTCAACAACAATGAGTTCCTGTGTCTGGTCGAGGATTGGTTGGTTGTTGTTGCACTCTGGTTTGATGATACAAGACAGAGACTTGCAAGTCTGAAGCTTGTTAATTCTGTGTGGTCATAGAAAAATCTCAACACTGACCTGTGACAGATGGATGGAAATGGTGGACCCTAGGCAGATGTTATCATACAGGATCTCAAAATTAGGCATTGTGGTCAGCTCTGTGCTGGTATATTTGAGCTGAAAGATTGGCATTGTGATGGGGTTATGAGCAGATTAGATTTATTTGCCTTGAGCCTTGGTAAATTCTAGCCAGTTTCTTCCTTACTCTAAGCACTTCTCTCATCATGCAGTCCAACTTGGAATCTGGTGGGCACCTCTAAAACACTTGGGCAGATCACAAGCTACAGCACACTTGGCACTGATAGTGAGTCCATAGCAAACACAAACTGCTTGCAGAATGATTCTGTTTTGACTAGCAATTTGAACATGTCTTGTATCACAATGACAATTATATGTACTCTCTAAAACCAAGACAGCTACAATCTCAATCAAAGTACCACCAGTTTGGACAACAGTGCATCCAAAGATGACTATCCTGGCATTCAATAGAACTTCTCTGGAGCAGAGAGCTAAAGTTATGTGTAGAGGAGTCAGTGATGGTCTCTTGAGAGTGCATGGTGAGTGCTGGAGCATGTGGCATATATACAGGACTTGTTGGCTGCACCAGGAAAAGTGCACCATCTAGGCTTGATGGCTGTTCATTTGTGGTATTTGCATTTGACCACTGGGTCAGTACTCCACATCTATGCTTTGCTGCAGGGGCCCTGTTGGAGAAGTGAAATCTGGGCTCACAAGTTTGTCCTTGCCTACAGAATCTAATGCATGAGAAGTGTAAACAAACTTGTGGGATGCACAGAAAAGATAGGTGGAAATTGAGATATGGATGGGACATAGAGGGATGCAGACCACCTTGGTGAGATGAGTTCTGGCAGAGAGGGCAGAAGCTGATCATTCTCCTGGATGATGAGGATGTCAAGTGTGAATGACATGGGGTTGAGCAGTGGGATGAGCAATGCTGCAGATTTTCCTGCTTTTGGATTAGCAAGATGATCTGAAGGTCTTAGGTCAGCATCAATGTCACACTATTTGCATTACTTGCAGACAACACCATCAATGTCTTTGACATCTTTTGATTTCAGTTGAAAATCCTATCCATGGACAATGCTGATCTTCCAACACCTGAGCTCTTTTTGGGAGACAACACTGGCCACCCAATGCCTGGACCATTGAAAAGTCCATTTTTGTTCTCAGTTCCACCACCATGGAGCTGTTGTGTCTGATGGGGACAAAACCTGATGCTGAGCAAGGGCCATGTCTACTTTTTCTTGATAATCCAGGACAGATGATGGTAGCACTGGGACAGATGCAATGCTTGTAGAACTTTCTGTTCCATCACATGTCAATGTCTGGACAGATGCTCCACTAGCAATAGCAGGGTGCAGGGATGCTTCAGTTTGACAGCCTGGCTCCACTTTATGAGCCAACTCAAGTGACTGTAGATATCAGGGTAACAGAAGATCTAACTTCAAGTGAAGCAATGAATGAAGGTGGCACACACACTTCAGGAAATGTAGCATGTTTCCTGTGAAGATGCTTGATCATGAGTTCTGCAATGGTTGCCAATGTTTTGGTGATCTGTGCTTGTGGTAAATTGAGAAACAGAAAAGAATTAAAAGCTTAGATTTTGCACCCTGTGCCCTGTCCCCTTCAAAATTATAGCATAGTTGGCACATTTCATGCAGATAAAAGGAAGGGCTGTAACTGCAGCCTGGGCCTGCCTCTAAGAAAATCTATGTAAGGAGTTGAAACCAAACATGTGCCAAGTGGGAATAACAATAAGCATTAGGCAATCATTTTTGTTGTCCCCAGAAAGACAAAGAGTTTTGCAAGTTCCTGTACATGTATGGGGTGCAATACATACTTATGATAACAAAGAACAGATACTCATTAACATTCACATGATGAGAAGTTTGGTAACTCATACAATTTCATTTTCAAAGGGAACAAGATACAATCAGATTATAGGTCATCATCAACATGAAATGGCACTTCTACATTATCCACCTTGGTAAACTCTTCCTCTGATAACTCATGCTTTGTGGTAGTAAAACTCCTCACCACTAGGCAAGTAACCATAACAAATCAGGTGATTGTGGAGACCTCTTTGGCCTGTGCACTAGTAATGGTCCAGATTGTAGTGTAAGATTGGGCACTGACCACCTGGGTAACATACAAGAGGGTGACCAGACTTGTGCTTTGCTCTGTGATATTACTATCTACAGAAATAATGGGGGAGAGCACCATATGTTCAATGGGTTGAGCAAAAGTGTCTGGAGCTGCATGATGGTGGGTGGCAAGATCTTGAGTGTTTGACTTGAAAAGCTGTGTGGTTAGTGCTCTGACACCAGGGATGGGCTAGAGAGTGCAAATTTAGTACACAAAAAGATATTGAGGGAAGGGCAAGTAAACAACATTGATGAAGGGGACAGCCATTATTGTTACAGTACTCACAATAACACAGTGGCATACAGCACACAGTATGCAGCTTGTTTTGCAATAGAGAACCACTTTGCATAAACCACCATAAAGCCTGTTGCAAGTGGTTCATTGGCACTTTTGAAGGGCTAGATGATAAGTTGGTGAATGCAGAATTGATAGTGAATCAGAACTATGCACCTCTTTCACCCACATATACACCTCAAAACCTCCCAAACTGGAGCCACCTACAATCATATCATACCCATCTTCATGTTTGGCAACTGCAATGACTTGCATGAGTCCTAAGATACCATGAGTGCAAATCATCAACCAGTATTATATAACTCACCAGATCCAGACAACTTCTGCAATATTTCCCAAGTCACTGTGTCTATCACATAGACTGTTCCATAATTGCTTCTGCACACAATAATTTTGCCTTCTTCTGCAAATACTCCTTGAATGAATCTATGCCAGGTAGATGTAATGCCTGGTATTGCTTTGGCTGGAGTACCAGGAGATTGGTGGAGTTGAAAGTGGCCTTGGGTGAGATTATGAGTGAACAAGAGGTCTTCACCAGGTGAAAGGGCAGCATAACCTCTGGAAGAGGCAGTCAATAATGTGGAGGACAATAGCAAGAAAAAGCACACATTGCACTTGTTAAATGCTTTTGCCACAGCTGGTTGGAAGTTTGAGCATTGATGCAAAGGCTGTAAAGGGTAAACTTGGATTCAATGTTGACCATTCAGATACACCTACATTTTGCTGTTTCCAATCTTGGTGAGCAGTATATTTTGGCTACCAGGACCAAAGAACTTGAGGCTTGCGGGGATGGCATCAGCCATAGGTGGAATGACCCACAATTCCATTATGTCAACTGCCAGGGGTTAGACCAAGACAGGGTGATATAACTGCCAATACTTACCACTTGCACTGACACTAAACAATTTGAATGTACCATTATGGCTAGTGACCACAAGTTCCTGGTTAGCATCATCACAAGCCTGGGTGGTGACACTTTTGTTGAACTCAAAGATATTGTAGACCTTGGAATATCTCTGAGAGAACCACTCAGACTATAATTAGGGAGGGATGACATTTCAACTCAAGATGATGTACAGAGGTTGAATTTGCACAGAGATTAAGGCAGATTAATCCTTGAATGGTCCTGATGCATATAGATTCACTCTTGTTACCAGCAGCATTTATAGTGAGACAAGTCAGAACAGTGACTTTGCCCCATGTCTTATCATAGAGGGTTTGTAGGGAGGAGAGATCCTTTGTGGAATAGACATGGACATGTCCATCATTGCCTGAGAAATAATCATTTTGTGTAGTCAAGGCAAATTGAAAGACCTACCTCCTATTAAGACTATACTCAAATTGTTAGTGAAGGTTGCAGTGCTAACTGGGCCTTTGCTGCCTCTGAGGTCACCCCAAAGCTTGTATTCAGAAGTCTGGGAAGGGGCAGAGGTCAAAAGGAGGGTAGAAAATGAGAAACTGATGCTGACAGATGCAAGGGCCATTGGATTGAACTGTGGATAAAGCATGCAAGAGTAAAATGGATAATCCCTTGTCAAAAATTGGGTGTGATTACATAACAAGAAAACAAAGGTCTTTGTTGTTGCTTTGAGGCTCAGAGCATGTTTGTAAACCAATAGAATTATATATGATGCATGCCAGGAGATGGAAATGTATCTGTTTCCTGGAAAACTACAATGAACCTCTACATTGAAAGACCTTTTCCCTTGACTGTGTCTCAAATCAAGTTTACAGTTCTTCCACCCACCTCACTTCCCCTAACTGCTCCAGGCATGGAGTTTGGGGATTACATTTTACACTGCAATAACCCTGGAGACAAGAGTGATGGAGAACCTGAGGTTGAGCCTTGCTGCTCCCAGAGGTGTTCAGGTAAGAAATTTCTCTGGCCCAATGGCGAACTAGGAAGGCCCAACAGTGGTGGGTTCAATTTGAGCTCAGAGCTTGTCAAGACTGGTTGGACTATCCAAACTGTTGAATGCTTTTTGGTGGGCAGTCATACAAGATCAACTTACAAATTGACCTGATTTTCTGAATAGGAAGATGTGTATGAATTGGCCAAAAAGAAATTGGATTTGACCAAGAGCTATTGAAAGCAGGATAACAACAAGATAAAGGAGTTATGCAAAGAGGTACATGTGGACAGTTCAAGATGAGGCTTGAATAACCTCATCTTAATGTGTTTGGCAGATTATGAGGGACAAGAACTGGCTTCATCTAAAGGACTATGAGAATTGCTGGCCAGTAACTTCCTTGCTGAAGTTGAAACTGAAGAACAGTGCTGCATCAGCTTGCAGGCAAGAGATAAAGGCTACTCATGAGTGCTTGCACACTGCCATAAACAGAAGAGGAATAAGCCCAGATACTTAATTATTATTATTGTAACATAGGTGGGAATGAACATGGCACTTAAAGCTTAGCAAGAGGATAGGGGAGACCCTACTCTGGTGGATCAGCATGCCAGGTAGATGGTCCATATAAATGCAATGGATAGAATTTGGAGATGTCAATTGCAATGGGTAGATTTTGGAGACCTTAGAGTATGAGGAGAGAATGACCAGAGTTTGGGTGAACCCAGAACTCAAGAGGAAGTGATAGAGCTTGGGTGAACCCAGAACTCAAGGGGAAATGAAAGAGCTTGGGTGAACCCAGAGCTCATGCATATGGTTGTTTTCAAGTCTGACTTTGCTGGTGTTTGATAATTCCAAGACATCAGATCTTATCTATATTGTTCATCAGGATTATGGAACCATCAAATGCCATCAAAGTTTGGACTTTGAAAATTGGACATTGGACTGTCATAACCATTGATGAGCTCTGGGTCCACCCAAGCTCTGTCCCTTCATCATGAGTTCTGATTCTGCATTTGTATAAAATGACCTTCATTTATTGCTATTGTGAGATTGCTCAACACTCATCCTTGCTCATAAGGAATCTTATATATATCATTCACCTGGAATATGTAACTGTCCAATGCTGGCCAAACTTTTGGACTTTGAACTTTTGCATGTCATGACCATTGATGAGCTCGGTCCCTTCCTCACAAGTTGTGGGTTTACCCAAGCTTGTTCTCTTTCCCTTGAGTTTTGGGTTCACCCAAGCTCTATCACTCCCTCTTCCAAGCTCTGATCATCCTCCCCATATACTACTTACATTCTAGAATTTTATCCACCTCATTATAATCATCTTTCTGTTGCAAGGCTTGGTACTTGCCCAGACCTCTCTATAATTGCATTTGTCATAACATTTTTATCTGAGGCCCACCAACTATAAACAGAAACAATGAATAGAGAGTAAGTTTTGCAACTTAATACACTGCTAAGCATTGTTAACACCAACTTTATAGATTGGATAAAAGTTCTGGAAACATTGTCATTTACCAGGGTGATTTATACTATTTGCTAAACTGCAGTTTCTCAATTTCTCTCCCACCTCAAGATCCCAAAATTGAAATGGAGTATAGCATCTTTTAAAGCAAGACTTCTTGTACAGACAATTTTACTGAGCCTTTCTCATAAATCTGTCAGAATACCCATGACACCATTTGCACCTAGATCAAAAGTACCAACACTGAACTTGAGCACACCCTCAACACTCAATGCTCTGACTTGCAACACAAGATGATAGAATTGGAAGACAGTGCAGAACAAGTTGCATGGCTTCAAGCTTATGCTGATTGTCACTATTACAATGAGATTGCCAAGGAGAAAAACATTAGATTTCATGCACAAAGAGCCCTAGTAGCAATGACTATTCTGGCACAGACTTTCACTGCAGAGTGCAACTCTTCTTCAAAGCAACTAACCATCCTTCAAGCCAAGCAGCAACACCAAAGGGATGTTAAAGCAGCATTGTTAGAGGAATTTAAGGTGGATTGTAATACTCATGCTTCTACCCTTTTAAAAATGTATTGAGTCTCTTTAGGACCAGATGGAAAGCAGCAAGCAACAGCTACTACTATTGCAAGGAGAGTGCAATAGGCTTCAATTGGATTTGAAACAAATCAAGGGCAATCTCGACAACACTATGAATAATAAAGAGATTCTTGTTGCTACCATTGGACATCTGAAGATTCAATTGTCAACCCTCCAGGAAACTCATCAAAATACCTTGGAACAACTGGAGTCAGTCAAAAGAGAGCAAAAGAGTCTTTAGCAGTATATGGCTGTGGACCAGAAAAAAGTCAATGAGAAAATTATGAGTGCTTATCAAGATCAACAAATGAATTCTCATTCTAACTGCAAACAACTTCTCAGGCTGAGCTGGATGCCACCAAGATTGTCATATCTGACTTTTAGGCAAAGTTGGAAGGCCAGTCTGAAGAGTCAACAGTGGGTCACTATTTATTGCCTCCTTTTGCTCCCCATTAAATCCTGGACCTTAGGCAGCCATACAAAATCTTGACCAGACTCATCAAATCACTCAAGGCCAGCTTGAGGTGGTTGAGAGGGCACAGAAAATGCAGTCTATAGAGGCATCAGTCAGTCAATCTCTATCTGTTTGTGTCCTCTGCTCATCCTTCATTGTTAGACAACCATTTCAAATCTCCAGGGTCAGTTCTTGAATCTCCAGCAGATCCATGAAATGGCTATGAGTCAACTGCAAACAACTGAAATGGAAAAGGAGAGTCTTGCAGCACAATTATCTGCCAAAAAGAAGTCTCTTCAAGAGAAAACAGTACACCTTCATCAATTGGCTTTTCATTGCTTCAGCTTTGACATTTCTCCAGGTTGAGTTGGCAGTGTTGAAATCTGTTGAGTTGGAGCTGAGTGCATAGTCCATCAAATCATTAGTCAGTCATTCTTTGTCTGCTTTTACCCTCTACTTACTATCCAATACTTAGGTGATGATTCAAAGACTTCAGAGTCAATTGCAGATGGCCAAGGAGGAGCAACAGATCCTGGAAATTCAAATATCTGTTAAAGAGGGGCTTCTCCAACAGAACACAGTAAGTGTTTGCCCATCAACTTCTCATCATTTTTGCTCTGACACTTTTGTCAGGCTGAGTTAGCAGCATTGAAAGACATACAATCAGAAATGAGCATGCACTCTGCAAAGGCTTCTGTCAGTAACTGATTCATGCATTTTTCTCTTCTCCATTGATTCCTCATTGTTAGGCCACTATTCAAGATCTTCAGAGCCAATTGATGAGTCTTCAGAACACCCATCAAAACAAGCTGAGTTGACACCAGGAGGAATTATCAACTGAATGGAAGAAGGTTCAAGAGAATGCAGTAAGCCTCTAGCATACCATTTCTCATCATTCCAGTCAACTAAAACACCCTTTTTCTCAGATTAAGCTGGCAGCTTTGGAGTCTGTAGAGTCAGCTACTAGTACATGGTCTGCAACAGAGGCATCAGTTGGTCACTTCCTGCTTTCTTTTGTTCTTACTTATTTTTCAATGTTAAGCACTTCAGGATCAATTGTCAGCTCTTCAAGAGGCACACTGAGCTACACAAATAGAACAAGATATTCTTCAAGTTCAATGTGATCAAGCACAGAAACAGATGCAAGAGGCACATTTACAATTTGATCAAATGCAAAAGTTGGTTGGCAAGCTCAGAGTTGTATGTCTTTCATTTTTTCTCACTTCCTTGGGTTTCCACTACCTCTGTCACAGGAAAAGAGTACTCATGAAGATGCTGTTACCAAGCTTAAACAGAGGATTTCTGCTTTGGAAGGGAAGGTATCTGTGCATCCAGCACAATTGAATGAAACAACACAAGCTGAGCCCTCTGCTGCCAAACATCCTTGAGATGAGGATGTTGTACTCAACATTGCAGACCAAAATGGATATGAACCTGACATGGAATCTGAAGATGACAGTGACCAAATGATTATTGACATAAATGACATCCCCAGTACTACTAACTCAAGGCCTGCTTATTACAAAGGGCAGCAACAAACCATCTCCAACTTTGCTGATGGAAGACCTTATCACACTGGAAAACAGAAAGAAAATTTGCCTGACCCATCAATGCCAGTCAACTACCGAGTAAATTCATACTATCTTTGATTATCAAATATCTGACTTGTTCTTTTCTCAAGCTGTTTGGAATGAGACCCCATTCTTTGCTATTCAGATCATGTGCATCATCTCAATCAGTTGCCTCCCATACTTGTGGGACTGTGGGAACTTCTCTTGCCAATGATTCAATGCATTCATCTCACATTTCAAGCAAGGTTCCTGATGACCATCTACTGCTTTGAAACCAAATGATTTGCTTGAGTCCTGCTCAGCAAGCACAGCAATCACAGACCTCTCAGAAGTTTTCAATGCTATCCTACTTGTCACCCAGTCCTCATTCTGAGAGTGTTTGCTTGTCACCTACAATTGTGACTCCTTCAAAAAAGTCCAAGCAACACAACTGTGATGATGTTGTATGGACAGACAGGCTTCTTAACTGGTTGATTGAATTACCAGCCCACTTTGTTGCCCAAGATTAATGAAGAACTGGTTCTCACCTCTTCTGCTCACCTTCACAACTCTTTTCAATTGTCTACCACTCCTTGAATGGCAAAGAGTTCAAGACTTTAAGAGACTAGAGAGGATGACAAGAGCACTTCTTCAAAGATGCAACTCAGCCATCTGTCTGTTTCACTAGGAGACTCTGAGGTGGGGCTGCTAGTGATAATGGTGGTGGCAGTGATGTCAAAGATGAAGAAGACTATGACAAAGACAACAAAGACAACAACAATGGCATTGTCTATGACAGTGATGACATCAGACCTACTCTTAGAAGACTAAAGAATGAAGTCTTGGCCTTATACAGTGATTTTGATGTAACTGTGCAGCATTTTGGTGAGCCCAGATGTAGAAAGGCATTGGTGCAGCAGACATTCCCTTTCAAAGTATTGCAAGGCTAAGAAGTATGAACTGAACAGCACAACAATACCATGTGCATTGTCCAGCAAGAGATGCAGTCCCTCCTTGAAACAAAGAAGGATAGGGAATTCCCAAATATTGTCTCAGAAAGACCAGAGCTACTGGCAGTGCCCCAGGACATGTTTAATTTTTGTTTTGATGACAATGCTCCTGGACCAAACCTCCAGCACCTACAGATTTATATTGAGGCTCCTGAGAATATATGGAATGTCTCACTTGCTCAGCAATTTGCTGACATGGTGATGCAGAAGTATCCTGAGAAGGACCTGTCTACAGACATAGTTGCATGACATTTCCTCAATTGTCTTGACACTCTTTAGAAGGCTTGTGCAAAGGCCTGTCCAAGGGCCAATGAACAGCTGGAGGACATTCTTGTATGCATGACAGCTGAGTTTCAAGCTATGAGTCACCATAAGCAAGTTAGGATGAGATAGAAACAAGTATGTGTATCCTTTCTCCATCTTTTCATTGGCTAACTAGCACATTCAAGCTATACCTTGTGAGGAGTGGTCATTGTCAAGACCAAGTTGAATATGATAAAAATCCAGCTTGGAATGAGATGCTTCTCATGGTTAGGTCTCTAGGAGTGGACAGCCAGAGTTCAGATGAGTCTGATTGTGGAGAATATAGAGTCAAAATTCAAACTTGGCACAATCCACATATTACCAGACTGCTTCGCTACATAGACCAAAGTCATCCTACCACTAACATCCTTGAAAATAGACTCCCTGGTAGTGCTCCTTGAATCTGTCAAATCAGCAAATGTGAAGAGACTACACATCTTTACAGTGACATTCCCGTGAAGCTTCCTGCAAACTTCTATGACAAGGTGTGGTTTGAGACTCTGGTTTCTAGATTGCAAACCAAGTTAGACCCTCACCCAGTCCTTAACTTCCCTCACTTGTAGAACTAGTTGATATAATACATGTAGTCTGGCAAATGATAGTAGTCTTGTTTGCACTTACTGTATGTCAGTTACAGAACTCATTACTATTATAGTTTGGCTCTCGAATAAATCAATCTTGTTCATATTTATCATTTCTGATACTTAACCATTGTCCCTACAAAAATGTAGTCTTTGTTGCTCAACATGCTCATATATAATCTTAATGATCTTATCTATGATTCTACTTATCACTGATCACATTCCCATGATGGGTTATGTAAGAATCAAACACCAGTCAAGTCAGACTTTGACTTGTTGAAAATGACAATGAGCTCTGGGTTCACCCAAGCTCATTGACTTTTGTATCACTTCTGAGTTCATCCAAACTCTACCACTGCCTGTGAAGTTCTGGGTCCAACTCAAACTTATGATCACTTGGTTCTAGTTCTTGGCTCAACTCAAACTCCTATTGTGCTGAGTGATCTTAAGGATCTCTCTATGGCATAGCCTTGATGGACTAAGGCATCTGTATCACCATGACACTACCTCAAAGATCTATTTTTCCAATATATTGCTCACAGATCACACCACTCACTCAATGCTCATCATGTTTTCCATGGGTGAATTACATAATCATCAAACTCCATCAAAGTAGGACTGGACTTGAGCTTGATTCCCCCAGGCTCTATCCTTTCCTCACAAGTTCTGGATACATCCAAACTCAATCACACTCCCTCTCAAGTTTTGGGTTTGGGAACCCCAACTCTCAAATTTCCTCCTTTGCTGAGTGAATTTCAAGGCATGGGGCTTGATGTACACCTGTAAGGTGCCTTGGGAACAAGACAGTCTCTTCTGTGTGTTGAATACCACCATTGATGAGCTCTGGATTCACCCAAGCTTTATCCTTTACTTATGACACCTAGGTTCACCCAAACTCACTCACTCTTATGATTGTCTAAGCTCTGGGATAATATTCCAAGTTCTAATTCTTCAGAAGACCCCATTGCTCTGTTGTATTTAAGGTGTCTGGTTCCTTGACCATCTCCTTCACTTGAACCACCATCTCTGACAAGTAGTTCTATTTCCTTCTTTTGACTTACTTAATGCTTCTCTAGCATTGTCTACACTATCAATATGCCAAGGAACACCAAGTCCTTCAAGATCCTGATGTGCCACCCCATCCTTTGCCTGAGCAAGTCTCAACTCAAAGGGTACCCTGTTCTTGAGCTGGAGAAGAGCCAATAGGTTTGTGTACAGTCTTTTGCTTTGAGTATCTTTTGATTCAATTCTAGGGCTCTATCCAGCACAACACCAACATGTGCATTCAATCCACCAATGAGGTTTGTGCTGTGAAGTTTGTGGCTTATTGGGAGAAGTCTTGGGGGGCACACTTTTGAAGAGAACTCAAGGCAATGGGATATTTGTCGAATACCTTGCCATTGGTGAGTAATGCTTTGGTCAAGTAAAGGGGAACAAATGTACTGACTGAATCAAGTGTGTCTGGGTCTCTTGAAGTGTGAAGGTGATTAAGGAGATTGATGGGGAGGAAGGGATCTATAACAGGCATGATTGCTAGAAGGTCAGTTCTCTTTTTGTTTATATTTCTTCAGTTTTCTCATATACCACAGGCTGATAAAAGGAACAAGAGAGGGAAAAAATAGTTAATTGTATCAAATATTGAGAATCATGCAATGTAATCTGTGGTGAAAGATTGTTCCTTTTGGTGTTTCATGTAAGTTTATTAATCTAAGCTTTTAATTCTTTTCTGTTTCTCAATTTACCACAAGCTCAGGTCACTGAAACATTGGCAACAATTGCAGAACTCATGGTCAAGCATCTTCACAGGAAACACACTACATTTCCTGAAGTGTGTGTTCCACCTCCATTCATCACTTCACTTGAAGTTAGATCTTCTGTTACCCTGATATCTACAGTTGCTGGCCAGCTTGTAGCACATCCAACACTCTTTTAGAACTGAAAATGTCAGCAAACATGTCCTCTTCCTCATTGTATGTGACACTGACCTTGCCAATAGGAACTCTAAGGGTCAACTATAGCCAGGCAACCTCGAGGAGAAGATAGCTGCCTTGGAGTAGCAGAATGCCACACTGGTGACTTCCAACCACCTGTCCTCACCCTCAATACCCCTTACATCTGATGCAGTGCCCAACTTGGCCTGTCTGCATGATAAGATAGCAAAGTTCAAAAAGAAGGGTGGTGTACTGGTGCTCTTGAAGATGTCAATGGTGTCATCTGCAAGTGATGCAAATAGTGCATATGAGGCCATCAGTAAATGCTACTCTCTCTCATTTGTATGTTGATGCTGACCTAAGACCTTCAGATCATCTTGCTAAGTCAAAAGCAGAAAAATCTGTGGCATTGCTCATCCCACCACTCAACCCCATGTCATTTACACTTGACATCCCCATCATCCAGGAGAATGATCAGCTTCTGCCCTCTCTGCCAGAACTTGTCTCACCAAGGTGGTCTGTGTCCCTCTATGTCCCATCCACATCTCAATTTCTGCCTATCTTTTCCATGCATCCCATGAGTTTGTTTTACACTTCTATTCCTCAAATTTCAGTGAATTACACATCTTTGCATGCATTAGATTCTATAGGCAAGGACAAACTTGCGAGCCCAGATTTCACTTCTCCAACAGGGCCCTCACAGCAAAGCATAGATGTGGAGTACCAACCCAGTGGTCAAATGCAAATACCACAAATAAACAGCTGTCAAGCCTAGATGCTGCACTTTTCTCAGTGCAGCCAACAAGTCCTGTATATATGCCACATGCTCCAGCACTTGCCATGCACTCTCAAGAGACCATCACTGACTCCCCTATGCATAACTTTAGCTCTCTGCTCCAGAGAAGTTCTATTGAATGCCAAAATAGTCATTTTTGGGTGTGTTGTTGTCCAAACAGGTACTTTGATTGAGATTGTAGCTGTCTTGGTTTTAGAGAGTATGTATAATCATCATTGCAATACAAGACATGTTCAAATTGCTAGTCAAAACAGAATCATTCTGCAAGCAGTTTGTGTTTGCTATGGACTCACTATCAATGCCAAGTATGCTGCAGCTCATGATCTGCCCAAGTGTTTTAGAGGTGCCCACCAGATTCCAAGTTGGACTGCATAATGAGAGAAGTGCTCAGTAAGGAAATAACTGGCCAGCATTTACCAAGGCTTGAGGCATATAAATCTAATCTAGAGTTAGAGTAGCCAAGTGATCACAAATGCATGCACATTCTTTCTCATAACTCCATCACAATGCCAATCTTTCAGCTCAAATATACCAGCACAGAGCTGACCATGATGCCTAATTTTGAGATCCTGTATGATAACATCTGCCTAGGGTTCACCATTTCCATCCATCTGTCACAGGTCAGTGTTGAGATTTTTCTATGACTACACAGAATTAACAAGCTTCAGGTGCACGAGTCTCTGTCTTGTGTCATCAAACCAGAGTGCAACAACAACCAACCAATCCTCAACCAGACACAGAAACTCATTGTTGTTTATGAACTCCCCTTGACAACACTATCCAACCAATCAAGAGTCAACCAGACATGCACAATGATGCTGTCCCAGGTAGTTGTGCAGTGCTTGGGCCATACAAAATCTCAATCTGCTCATCACCAACCATATAGCATTCTGCTAATGCTGTCCATGGCTGGCAAGTTTGAATTTGAGAGGCTTGTAGATCAGATTGATTTTGGTAATTTTCCTTGTAAGTTGATGCTCTGTCTGTCCTGCTGATTTAGCCCTCATTTTTCTTGACTTCAGCTATTGTTCATCTGTTTCTTGGAGTTTCTTGGAAGTCTATAATTTTGTACACTATGTTACTGACTCAGTAGTACATATTAAGCATCTTGATGAGTGAATCAACAGTCATGCACTGAGCGACACAACATGTGTTTTTGTATATTGTTTCTATATAATATTATTACATTATTTTATTGCATGTTTCTTGAGAAATATCATATGTTATGCTGACACATGTTTCTTGAGATACAAACTCAGAACAGGACAAAGGTTTTTTAACAAACACATGCTAAAACATATCACATGTTTCTCAAGAAAATCATCAAGAACATTTCAAATATTTTGAGGATTTTTTCTTTGGAAAAAACACAGAAAAATTTATCATTCTATGAAAGAAACATTAAGAGAATATTTAATATATTTATTGAAATTTTCTGACACAAAATTTAGCATGTTCCTTGAGAAAAAGGTGTTAGAAATTGAAAAACATATTTCTGACACCTTTTTCTCAGGAAACATGCTACATTTCCTGAAGTTCCAGTTGATCTGATCAATTGTTTTGACTTTACATACCAGGTTTTTTTTGGAACAGAAAAAAATTGAGCTTGCAATCAGGAGACACATGTCCTGTATATAACACTTGATGCAATCAAATACTTTGGATAGAGCCAGGTGGTACATCAACCTAAACTCTTGTTGGAAATGTATAGATGTTCATGCAGTAATAAACCAATTCAATGTACTCAGATACATTTGACCATAACAAAATAGACATTTTACATTAGTTCATGGAAATACATTAGGAAAAAGAATGACAGAAGGTGATGGGTGATGGTTAGGGAATGGTGCCTGATCTTAATGCCAAGTTTGGATATTGAAGTTTAATTTAGGAAATGAGTCAGGATGAGCACCTCAGCACAGGCTTGTTGCTGTGTGTTGTGGTTGAGTCAAGCATTGTGATGTCATGAGATGTGATGACCACCAGCCATGTGAAGTAACCAAGGAAGGTACCCAGGGTCCCAAGGCACACATGAGATAAGAATTGAATGATATATTGGCCTACACTGTGATTTACAGTTATACATACATTATGACTTACCCTGTGGTGAGAGGTCAGTAATACATTGCTCTGCCAGTATCTGGTGAATACATATGCATGGCTCTTTTTTCTTGCTTTTCTTCATTCTGCACATGAAGATAGTAGAGATATTACAAACACCCCATCTCACTCATTACTAGGTCTATCAAGGTATTTCATTACCAATTTGTCCTTAGCTATTAGTTAGTGGAGGTGGATATCTCAATTGTAACATTGTAACCCATGAACCCTATGAACCTATGTCATATAATGTGACAAAGTAAATTACTTCATTCAGTGTCATGATATACACATGACTGTTCCTATACATTGTAGTCAGTAACAGTGAGAGTTCTCTAGTTTTGTCCACTTTGTTTTAGGTATGTTGATATGTCATGTCTACATATACAAAAAACTACAATATAACTTTGTTTTAGTCTGAGTAACATGCTGCCTTGTGAATCATTGTCATTAGTGTAACACTCAGCTATACAATTTTGCTGTACATCAAAATAAGATCATTGTGTCAGTCATGACTAATGTGTATGTCCATACATCAAATAAAAATAGTACCATTGTGTTTATAATACATCTTCAAAATGATGTTCAAGTAGTTTTCCTTGACTGTTGGCAAAATGAGATTTGGTATTGAGTTTGCTATTCACTCATGTTCCAATATATCAACTGCCATTCTCAATACTCATTTGCTTGAGCTTTTGCTGCATTCAACTTACTTGTAGCATCTAATGTTAGGATCAAAGCCTTCAAAGCAAGCATCAATTAAATGTCCTGTTGTCATTTTCCCAGTGTCTGATGTCAACAATGATACACTGGTCTTGTACCATAAGACAGGCAAAAAGATTACATAATCAGCATGCTTGGAATAGACCTTAAAAACTGGCTGAAAACTGTAAGCCATAAATGCCAAAAACTGTAGGCACTGAGCATATACTCAATGTAGCACCAATGTGCCCAAACAACTAGCCAAAAAGCAACCATGAAAGAGCTGCCAATGACAAGGAAAGCATAGAATAAAGATGAGATCATGCACTGATTGCCAATGGGTGGCTGTCCTTAGCAGGTCTAGCTACCTACCTACCTGAGTGTCTATTCTCATAATTGTAAGGGCAACCTCCAGGGCAGCAGATCTGAGTCACACAGCTAGCAGAGGGGAATCCAAAGTATATTAGCAAGTAGACAACAATACAATCCATAACTAACCACCTAGCAGAGGGGAATCTAAAGAGAACAAGTCTAAGGATTTCTGCTGCTCAGCATGGCACATCAGTGGGTGGCAGAAGCATGGGAACTGCTGTACAGGAAGCTGGAGCTAGTCCTAACTCTAAGACAACAATTGGTGAGGTAATACAGAGAGTTCCATAGTTCTCTGGAGATCTCTGTGGCTCTGAAACCAGAGATGTTGAACAAGTTGTGGAGATGCTAGAACAAGTTGTGGAGGTCAAAAATGGAAGTCCCCTAATATCACCCCCCCTCTAGCATGCAGCATCTCAACATGCAGGGTAGAAGAAGTCCCTAATTGCCTGGTCCACTGGCAAAATAGAGCAGATTCCTCATATGGCACAGAGTGTCTGGGTGTTTCCTGTGGAACTCCTTGATGAGCCCCAGAGCATGTATGTTCTCCTATGGTTCCCAGGAGATATCCTTGATCCCATAGTCCTTTACCTTCACCTTGTATTGTAGTCATTGTCAGAATAAACAACTATCCAGGATTTCCTCCACCTCATACTCCTTGTTGTTGTTGACCACCACTAGAGGTGGCAGGGGTGGCAGATGTTGCTCCAGGATAGGATCTTTTGGGGCCATAGTCAGTTTGACCATGTTGGACACTGGATGAAGCTGGCACATCTCCATAGTGAGCTGGAGTCAGCAGGCTAGAATTCCCTACCTGCTGTTCCACCATGAAAGGTTCTAATTGGTGGTGCAACAGTTTTTTTGAAGGCCAGGTAGTTGTAATATTGGAGGCATCTAGGTAGACTCAATCCCCAAGCTGGTATTTGTGCTCTAGAGTCCTCCCACAGTTGTAGTATTGCATCATGTTGTCCTTTGCCTTCACCAGCACTACCTAGGCCTCCTCTTATGACCTCTTCATCCAGTCCACAAATTTGTTTACTGTTTCATTCTCTGAGGGTTGGGCCCAGAGTTCAAAGCCCATGCATGGGTGTCATCTGGTGTCAAGGAAGGATGGGGAAAATTGGGTGAAAGCATGAACATAGCTGTTGTATTGGAACTTGGCATCAGGGGGGGGTTCATCCCAGTCATCCTGGTGCTTATTGCAGAGGAGGCAGAGGTACTGCTCCAACTCCTGGTTTATGTGTTTGGTGTGGTTGTTGAATTACAGGTGATAGATGGTGGAGGTGTAAAGATTCATGCTGAGTAGTTGGTAGAGTTCCCTGGTAAAGTCTGCCACACATTATGGCCCCTGGTCAGAGACATGGGCATCAGAGAGGCCATGGAGCTTCCAGACATTCCTCCAGTACAGATTTGTGGTGCCCATGGTGGAGCAAGTGGTGTGAGTTGGAATGAAGTATGCTCACTTGCCATATAGGTCCACCACCACCATGATTGCATCATAACCATGGATGTTGGGGAGCTCTACAATGAAGTACATAGAAGCAACACTCCATCACTCCATCGGCATGGGCAGCAGGTGTAGCTGTCCAGAAGAGAGTGGTGTTGGGGCTTGGTCCAGCGATAGAGATTGCATATACTAGTGTAGGACCCAATATACTAGAACATCTGGGGCCACTAGTAGTTCAGCAAGACTAGCTCCAATGTTTTCCATTGTCTGGGGTGCTGAGTGATGTGGGAGTTATGGTGTTGCTCTACAATCCTCTGGTGGAGCTCCAGAATGTTGGGCACATAGATACAATCCCTGAAGGTCAAGATCCTATCCCAGAGGGCCCATTTGTCTGCATGTTTGGCACCAGTGATACATCCCAACATTAGCACCTGAGCTGCCTGCACAATGAGTTCCTTCTGCTGACCATCCCAGTTACTCTGCCAGATGTTCTGGAGGATGTCTACCTCTGCTCCCTTGATGGCTAGACCTTCCATGGCTTAGATTGTAAACAGTTTGGGGCAGAGGAGCACAATGTTGCTGTTGTCCTATAACAGAGTGCCTGTTACACACTTTACATACATAACTAATTATATGATTATTTAATTATACTGATAGCCTCACCTGACACTATTCCTAAAAGTACTATACACCTACTTAAATAAGGCAGCACCTTACTTCATACTTTGTAGACAGACCTATTGACTGGTTTTGACTTATGGAGTGTGAATCATAAGCTGTGCAAACTGTAATGGAAATGTTACATTTTTTTTCAAGTCAAATGAGCAATAACTTGTTTGTGGGGGAAGAACCCAAACTTTTAAAAAAGAAGTTCACTGCCACTAGTTGCAATCAGCATGTCAATATAGGTTGATCAGGCTGCCAATGCAGTGTGTGGTCCATTGGATGGGTCAGCATGGCTGTTGAGGTCATTGGCAAACTGAAATAAGTATGTGGGTGCCTAGCCTAATATAGTGCAGTACACTGCCACAAGTAAGCTTTGCCTTGGCTGGCTCATACCATCATGGGTTCTGAATCTTGGGATTGATCTTATCCAAAAAATAGCATCTGGGCATGGGGAAGGTTGTGAGTTGACTAGAGGATGGCATGAGCTTGCTGATCAGGCTATCAAAAGTCCTACACCAATCAACTCCAACTAAGCCATGCTGAGTATAGCTGAGTTTAGAAATTGGGATGGCATGTTAGCAGCAGATGGGGAGGGATTTATAGGTGGGAAGCAGTATGAACTCCAAAGGACCAAATTGAGGTAAAGTAGCTATGAGGTGTAACCAGCACACTTGAAAAGGTGTCAGGCCAGAGTACCTATTGGATGTGTCTGTAATTACCACCCCCTTTAAACTGCAGGACCTAGGACACTATGAACATGTGTAAAATAGGGCTTTAAGTAAATAAAACAATTCAATCAATCAAAAGCAATCAGCATGTTAAAACCTTGACATGCACCTTCCACAATGGGCACAGTGGTGACCATGAAAGGTCAGGTGCTCAGGCCTAGGTCCAAGACAGAGTTTGATGAAGCATTGAAGAATGCTCCACATGGGGATATCAGAATGTGCCACATCATATCATGACTGAGGCAGGGAGAGTGCTGTGATGCCAGGAGGACTGCCAGCAGTCACTTCAGTGACCACCTGCAAGTGGTCAGGAGGGCATTCCAGCAGAGGGCTCTCAAGGGCCCTCTACTCAACTATATCCAACAGCAGAGCCAGGAGGCACAGTGGAGTTAGCAGACAAGGGGGAAACCCCCTTGTATGCACCCATAGTGCTGAGGCTGGAAGGACTCCGATCCTTCCCAGTTGCCACAGGAAGTCAGATTGACTCCTCAACAGTGGGAACACAGCTGAGGAGTGGAGAAGACCCCTTATACAGGGCTTGCAGATCTCTAAGATTGTGAGCTGGGCCAGCACTGGGTATGCAATTGGCAGCCTTAGCTGCATTCATTGAGACAATACCAGAGGATGTTAGAGACACCTCTGATATGGATGGTGAGGCTCATCCAAAAGACATTCTTCATAGAAGGGTGATGGTGTTCTGGCAGAACTATGTTGAGGTTCCTAAGACCTCAACTCAGCAACATTTAGCTACTAGAGTAGCTAATCACATTGCAATTCAGAGATTGCTAGGAGACAATATCATCCCAACTGATTCAGGAAAATATATGGATATTTATATGCTGTTGTTAGCACAAGAGGTAATGGATTACTCTAGCACACAAAGCTGTGGGGATCACAGACATTGTCTTTGATGCCATCTGCATATATTGGAGGAGCCTATGTGCCCTACTATCTCTAGTCAACAAAGTGTTGACTCTGTTGCAAGCACTGCAACAGCCTGGCAAGACACCACATGATTATGTGGCTAGAAAGGCTGCTGTGAACTATCAACAATGGGCCACATTGGGCACAATCATAGCACTGGACTTAGCATCTACTGATGCAGAGTCAGTGATTATGGTAGAGCAACCAGTGGTGCAGTGTAGACTGGGTGGATCTACATGGAGAGCACTGACTTGGGAAGATCAAATTGCTCTACAGCAATTTTGCAATGGGGACATGGAGGACCTTGAACAATTCTATGTGGATGATCAAGGAGTGGTGTTCCAATGGAATACCACCTATGATGCTTTGCCTGAAGGATACATTCCACTGGAATGAACTAGGCCAATTAAGAAGGAGGAGAGTGATTCTTACTCTCCTCTCACAGATGGACATGCTGGGACTGGTCAGAGCTCTGCAAATTCCCAGAGACACACAGGTTGTGAAGAAAATGCTCCCACAAACTGGTCTGGAGAAAGACTTGCTGGTGGAGGAGACCCAGGATTGGGAATCACCAGAAAGTGATCCTGTGGTGTCTCTTTCATTTATGCTGCACTGTAGACTCCAAGGGCCAGGAGGATGAGGTGGAGGACCAGTGAGAGGACCACCTTTTCCTGGTTGTGGACTACCACCATCCTCAGGAGGTCCACTAGGTCCAGGAGGACCAGATGAGGGCCCTCTTGGTGAGGACAATGGTGTGGGACACAGAGCTGTAAGGAGGAGGACTACAGTCCTCCCAGAGAGACAATCACAGCAGTTTTCAATGCCACTGCAACATTGTGGATGCTTCACAACTCCAGGAGTGAAGGAAGCCCACAAATATTACCACCAGACAATGCATGATTGTCTGAGGAAATTGATGGAACAGTTGCTTGCAGTACAACTGGCTATTCCAGAAGGACTCAAGCCTAGGCAGAGTGATCCATTAAAAACAATTACTCACTATGCAGGGTCTGTCAAGTTCAGCAAACTTGAAGACTGGCTGATGAGCATTTGCATAGCTCAGCATGGTGGGGATGGGTGCAATTGCAAGAAAGTCCTAATTTTAATGGACTTCCTAGCTGTGAGTGTGCTGAAATGGTACATATGACATGTCATACATGTCAATAGGGCCCAATCCCACTAGAGGTTTGAGGACATGATCCTTGGACTGTATGACTGGTTTGTACAGTCTTCAACAATGCAAGATGCATGCAACACATTCTATGATGCAGTGTATGCAGTCAAAGAGGGAGTGCAAGGCTTCTATAATGCCTTGCTTGACCATGCTCAAAACATGGCCATGTTCCCTGACAAATTCACCATTCATGAGCAGTTCTTGGAGAGAATACCCTCTGACATGCTTGTGGCATCAATATGTGACAGTGGACTGGCTCCCAAATTAAATACAGTCAAGGAATTTGTCTTGGAGGCCAAGGCTTATGAAAGCAGCATTACAACTGCTGCACACTACTTGGAGAACAGCAAGAAAAGTCAGTCAGGACAGCAGCTGTTGGTAGCAGCAGTGTAGTCCCCAGCAATTGGGACTGCATTAGCCAAGTGGACAGAGGTGACCAGACATCATGGTTGGTCACAGATATTGCAGTCAGCAAAGAGGCCAGCTATACACATGGCCTCAAGACCACTGCTACCAAGAGCCAGTTTGGGCTTGGGGCCCTCCCAACCTGGGGCTGCAGTGCAGGCAGCTAGAAAACATCTCACTGCAGGGAAAAATGTAGTGGCCATAGCATCAGGCCAACCCAGCAAGGATGCTGGGCAGGCTGCAAACTGCAATAAGTCCAAGAAGGCTGGGCACTTTGCATGTAAATGCAGGGAGCCAGCTAAACCAGCTCCCCAGGTATTTGTGTGAGCAGCTCAAATAGCTGCTCTGTCAGATGTGGGGGAAGCCAATGATGAGCAGGAGGAAGAGCCTGCTGAGGCTGAGGCCAACAATGTGTTTGAGTCTGATGGGACTCAGGAGCATGGTGAAGAGTATGTTGAATTGGAACCATGCAGCAACAGATACTATACTCACAATAGTGATAGTGAGGGACTATTTGCCCTCACAGAGATTCCTCTTGGTGAGCATAGGGAAAAAAAACCTAGCAACAAGGTTTGCATGCAAAAAGTGTGGCTTGTAGCATCCAAAGACACTGTGGAATGTCCAGTGCTGCCAGCACAAGACAAGGAATGTCTTGTCACTTGGGTAGAGGTGAATGGCCACTGAGCATGGATGCTATGGGATTTAGGGAGTACTACCTCTGTAATCACCCCATTTTTCATGCATGTGGCTGGGATCTGGGTGGCACCATTGACCACCTCCATTACCCTACAGCTAGATACATTTGGGAAGTTGTTTCATAGTGAACTATGGTGCCAGAGTTACCATGAAGGTCCCTAGCAAGATTTACAATGTTTATACAGATGTTACAAACTTTGATTGCTATGACATGATTGTAGGGCAACCATTCATGAGAACCCATAAGGTTCTCCTTGATTTTGCAGATGACCAGGTGGTCATTAATAGACAGGTGACTCCAGCTCATAATTTAGAGCTGGAGGATTCCAGCAGCCATGCACAACATTTCTGCATGGTGGAGAAGTGGTGTGCCAAGTGACCTTGACTCCCTGGTGGACTCAGGCAGCCTACTGTAGAAGAGGTAGTGGATGAGGATGAAGTCCAGGTAACTGAGAGTCTACCCAATGACCATCCATCCCTGTTGGCATTCAAAGAGGAGTTTCAAAGGAGTACTCTTCAAGAGGGGGGAGAGTATGCTAGAAGGATTGAGTTGACTCTTTGAAGGCAAGGAAAAGGAAGATTTGGGACAGACCAATCCCAAAGCCTATCCTTGAATGGGCATACAATCTATTCATGCCACAAGAGTGGAATCAGGTTATAGCTGTCAGGTTCTGCTGACTACAGGGGCTCAGCTACACTGGTGAATCCTTACTAGGTGGATGCAATGTCCTGCACTTATAATCTAGCACTCTGGAGTTGGTACAGAGTAGAGAGACTTGCAAGGGGAAGCTAGGGGGAGCAGTCCAAGTAAGTCTGGAGTGGTCTGGAGAAGTCTAAGACCAAGTATATTAATGTTTGGCTTGAGCAGGCATTAGGAACAAGTTCATAAGTGCATGAATAGATTGCAGAGTAAATGGAGGCTTTGCTAGTGATGGAGGAGGAGCTGGAGTTTGACAGGGGATCAATTAAGACTTGATGGGTTCCAGGACCAAGCAAAGAGCAAGGTCCAGAGTTGTTGTAGAATGTTTGGGGTTCATAGTGCATGCATGGAGTTTGTACTGATGTCAGAGATGGAAAGAACTTAGAGAAACAAAGGAAAGAGAGACAATTGAGACAAGATGGAGATGAGGCAAGATGAGACAGAGAAGAGATAGACTTGGGACTAAAAATAGAAACAGAGACAGAGAGAAACACAAGACACAAGTAACCAATAATGCAATATCAAGATTAGAGTACAAGGAGTTACTCTATGACTTATATACCAACTACTGGATAGCTCCAGAGAACAGTGGGTATGGCAGTGGGGCTTGACAGAGCTGTGCAGAGTCAACAGGTGTTGGGTACAGTTAAGGAGTGGGCTATAGTGATATTCTAATAGGATCAGCTGGGGATGTGGGCTGCTCTGAGGTCATCAGGGTGCTCTGAAGTAGGTTGGGGGAACTAGAGTGGGGGTTTGGGGGTGCATGACATGGTCAGGAATGGTGGAGGAAGTCTTAGGAGTTCAGAGTAAGTCAGGAGAAGTGTCAATGGCTGTAGAGAAGGTGTTAGAATTGACCAGGGGGCCATTGGGGTTTGCCAGAGAAGCACCAGAGTTGGCTATGGGTTGGGGAGTTTTGATGGGGCATCAGGGGGGATTCTGGGAGAGTGGCAGGTTGGGGACAATGTGTGGGGGTTCAGGGACCTGATCATGACAATAACTGATCTGAGAAGACAGGAAGAGGTAAGGAGATTAACCTCTGAGGACAAAATATATAGAATGGCTACAGAGGAGGAAACCAAGCCCAGTAAGTTCAAATACTTGTGGAGAGAAGCAAGAGGCAGGGCAACCCATGGCCCTGCTTGGCTGAACATACCAGACAAATCAGAGATTTGTCTGATGGCCTTGTGTGATAAGTACACAAGGCCTGTACCACCAGCAAAATTGGACAAGGAAGAGCATTGCTCTTTGCTGAGAGTAGTTGGGGGGAAGGCACAACCTTCTAAGCTAACAGAAGGCAATATTCTGTGCCTTCAACTGCAGTGGTACAACAAGTTTAAAGATATTATCAATGGAACAAAGGAGGAGCTTCCTCCTTGGCAAGAAGTAAATTATGAGATAAATCTCATTAATGAGACCAAATGGTACTCATACTTTATGCCAAGGTGTCCTGAGTCACTTCAGCAGCAATTGCAGGAAAAAATTGACTGCTATATGTGGGCTAAGTGGTGAGAACTATGTGCAGCCAATCAGGCTGCACCACTACTATGCATCTCTAAGAAGGATGGATTCCTGTGGACATGGACAGCATTAGATGCTTGTCAGTGCAATCACAATACTGTTAAGGATGTAATGTTCTTACTGGACTAAGAAGTCATTAGGGAGGATGTTGCTCATGCACCTGTGAGGTCAAAAATTGTCCTCACTAATGCATATGAGCAAGTGAGGATACATACATTGGACATACCTCAGACTGCATTTATGACTAATACTGCAACATATCACAGTAACATCATGCAGATTGGCAACTGTAACATGCCAGCCACATTCCAACATCTAATGACATCCATCTTTAGAGATGTCATTGGCAAGTGGATGCATGTCTACTTAGACAATATTGTCAGGTTCTGCTGACCATAGGGGCTCAGCTACACTGGGCAAATCCTTACTAGGCAGACATAATATCCAGCACTGATAAATTAGTGTTTGGAGAAGGTCTAGACATTGGGGGCTTGTGACAATAAGCAATGGAGAGTGATCCAAACAAGTTCAGGGTGGTCAGAAGAGGTTTGAAATGAGTTGTGGAGAAGGGATTGGACTTGATGAGGTGCCAGGTCCAAGTCCAGAAGCAAGTATTGAAGGTGCAGGGTAAGTGGAGGCCATGCAAGTGATGGGAGTGGGCCAGAGCTTGATGGGGGATCAATGGATATTGATGGGTTCTGGGGCCAAGTGAATAGTGAGGTCCAGAGTTGGTTTAAAGAATATTTGAAGGTTGTAATTGTAAGCACAGAGTTTGTAATGGGGTTGAGGTTGAGAGGACTTGAACACAATAATGGAAACAGAGTCAAATGAGACAAGATTGAGACAAGAGCAAAAATAGATTTAAGCAGAGATACAAAATGATAACAAGAACAAGAATGGAACTGGAGATGAGACAAGACTGGAAGACTAAGAAAAGACCAGGAGACTGAGAGAAAGGGAAACATAACATGGAACATTAAACACAAAAAGAGAGACAATCAGAAACACATCAGATAAGGCAGGTAGATAGGTAATATTAAGACTAGAGTATGGGATGCTACTCTATGACTTATATACTGACTACTGGATAGCTCCAGGGGACAGCAGGTCTGGCAACAGGACTTGTCAGAGCCACACAGAGTTGACAGGTGTCAGTTGCAATCAGGGGACTGGCTGTGGTGATATTCTGATGGGATCAGTTGAGAACATGGGCTGTCCTGGAGTCATCATGATGCTCTGAGGTTGGTCAGGAAAACCAGGGTGATGAGTTGATGATATACACTGGAGTCAGAAACAGTGGAGGAGGGTTACAGGGGCTTGGGAGAGGCAGGGGGGCATCAATGGCTGCAGGGAAGGCATCAAGGTTAGCCAGGGGGCCATCAGGGTTTGCTGGGGAAGTGTTGGAGTTACCTGGAGTGGGTGCCATGGGTGGGCAAAGGTTGGGGAAGTCAAAGGGGGCAATGGAGGTGAATTCTGGAGAAATAGGTGGCTGGAAATAAGGTCTGGAGTTCTGGGAATGAGTTGTGACAGATATATTCATCTTTTTGAACTCCATTGAGGAACACAAGCAGCACCTCAGAGTAGTCTTTGAAAGACTATGCAAAACCAAGCTCTACCTCAAATGAAAGAAGTGCAAGCTATATGCTGAGTATGTAGAGTGTCTTGGCCATGTAATTGACTCACAGGGTATACACCCTGACATAGAGAAGTTGAATAAAATCCAGGAGTGGCACACTCCTAGAACCTACAACTACATCTAAAGGTTTGTTGGGTTGGTAAACTACATTAGAAACTTTCTGCCTAATGTATTTGCATACACTGGGCCATTAATGGCCATGACACAGAATGGGTTGCATTTTGTTGGCAACCCATCTACCAACAGTGTTTTGACATCTCCTCAAGTGGCAGGATAAGCTTCTGGAGTATAAGATCTGTGTGATAACAGATCATAAAGTGCTGGAGTTCTTTCAAAACTCAATAGAACTTGTCACCACATCAAAAACAGTGGACAGATAATATGTTGAGATTTAATTTTGACATTATATATCTAAAGAGAGAGATCAATAAGGTAGTAGACTGTTTATCCTGCTACTTTGAAAGCAACTCTCCTTGAGATGTACACCACATTTATGACTACATCTGCACAGATGCTTGTATTGACCTAGAGGGGGATGATCTGCCCCCTATGCACATATAGGAAATGCAAGTGCAGCTGGATCAAATATGTGCTCTCTGTGATGGACCTAGCCATGGATGTAGGCAAGTGTGCAATTGTCATGAAATTTGTGATGAGAAAACACACATACTAGCTGCCAGTAGTGATAGCAAAGGAGATTCAGCCCAAGCTCAATGTGGGTCTGATATTGTGGGGGATGAGATAGATATGTCTCTTGGAAAAGCCATCTAGAAATGGCCCAGTCCTTGCAACTCCAGAATAGGACAGACAGGGAATTTCTCCATTGAATCCAATTCCTGTACAGCAAAGACAAGCTCTTTGCTGAGATCCTGACTTGACCAAAGGTCTATAAGTCCTTCTGCCTCCAGGATAAGCTAATCTGGACTACCAACATCTTGGGCCATGAGGTGCTTTGTATACCTCATGATCAAGAGTTGGTAACCAGTGTGCTTGAGCAAGCACACAATGTAATGGGGCATTTTGGCACCAAGAGAACAATGGAGTACATTTGTTGTTGGTATTAGTGGCCAACAGTGGTCACAAACACACATGCATTCTGTACCACTTGTCAGCTGTGCCAGCAGGTGAAAGGAAGTAATAAGCTCCCTTCAGGGAAGTTATATTCCCTGCCTGTGCCAATTAAACCCTGAGATTTGATAGGGATGGACTTTATAGGTCTGTTCCCTGAATTAAAAGGGTATAACTACCTATGGGTAGTTATATGTTGGATGATGAGCATGGTGCACCTTATCCTGGTGCACACCACCATAACAACTTTGCAGCTGTTCTGGATCTACATGCATGAGGTTGTGAGGCTATATAGCCTTCCAAGCTCAATCATCAGTGATCAAGTCTTGAAGTTCACATCAAAATGGTGGCATGAACTGTATAAGTTGTTAGGAGCAAAGCTCCTAATATCTACATCTTTTTATCTGCAGGCCAATGGTCAGACTGAATGTGCCAATTGGAATGTTGGTCAGATCTTGCATATAGTGGTACAACCAGACCAAAAAGACTGGTTAAGTTGAATAGACTTGACAGAGTTCACAATAAACACAAGCATTTCTAAGATGACACAGTTTGCACTGTTCAAGTTGAACAGTGGATATATGCCATCTGTGATATGAGAGATTAGGGCAGACACTGCAATTCCAAGAGGAATCCAGCAGTTTGCCTGCCAAGCTCTAGAGAACTTGGCAGCAGCACATGATACAGTTATAGAGGCACACATCTTTCAGACACATCTGGCCAACTCACATCACAAGCCTGACCCCAAGCTAGAGAAAGGTGCATTAGTGTACCTTTCAACAAACAATCTCAACCTACCTAAAGGCAGAGCAAGAAAGCTCTGCCCTAGGTGGGTTGGGCCATATAGGATTCTGGAGGCCTATAGTGAGACCTCCAACTATGTATTGGAGTTGCCTATGGCACTCCAGGAATGAAGAATACATCCTAAGTTCCATGTGTTGTTGCTGCACCAGTACAAGGCCAGCAACAATGCTCTATTTTCTAACAGGGTAATGCCAGAGCCCTATGATTTTGGTGCCCCAGACAACCAGGAATGGTTTGTTGATGACCTAGTAGGTCATTGTTGGGATGGTAAGAACCACAAGTTTGAGGTTTGTTGGAGTCTTGGGGACACCACTTAGGAGTCTCTTATGCCCTGCAAGGACCTGGCAGCCCTTGACAGATACTTAGAGCTGCAGGGCATGCAGCACCCTGCACAGTTGGCTAGAAGGTCTAAGTTAACTTGACTTAGTCCCAGAAGTTGACAGGCCACCATGCTGGTGGCCATCAATGATTATATCAGCCAATTTTTTGGCTGAGTGCAAAGTCCAACTAGACTTGGTCTTCTTCCACATTGTTGATGCTATGCACCAACTGTATAAAGGAGACTACTTGCTCATGGACAAGAAAAAGAAATGACCAGGAAAGGCAGACATAGATCTGCCAGAGTATTTATTGAGCTCTGTCCAGAGCTCAAAAGGGGGAGGGTCAGAGAGTAGCTCACTCCCTGGCTTTGGTGGCTTTGCTGCATTGGCAGAAGGCTTGGTGCTGGGGGATATAGCACCCCCAATGATGAGAAGAGTGGCCCCAGCTCAAAGAGACATGAGGCCCACAAGTAGGGGACCATCAGTGGTGCCAGGAGATGTAGCTCTGCTGAGTTATGCAGTGGCAATGCAGCAGTTGCCAGTGGGGGGACATGGTCTGCCCCCACAATGAGGTGGAGCAGGCAGAGGGCATGGAGGACCATCAGCCCCCACCAAGGAGCAGTGAGAGGACATGGGGGACCACTGGCCCCCCTTCAATTTAACTTTGGATACCCTGTGGCCACACACCCAGTGTGGTGCCAGGAGTTCCAACAATATATAATGCCACAATTTACTGTAGTCCCACCTCCAGTAGCTGGTCCTGGCCATACAATAGGCATGGCAGGTAAACAATGACCTGCCACTATGTCATCACAAGTAGGGTTCTTGGTTCCTGCAGCATCATCAGCAGATACAATGGAGGGGGACAACAAAGGCCTAGAGTTGATTGCAGCTCTGATGCATTTGTTAGCACCTTCTCAGTAGTTGTATCTGCCATTGCTTACTGGGATGCATGCCTCAGATGCACCTCCTTCATTGTCAAGTGTGTTAGGGTGACCAATGGCCACCTTGACTAGCAAAGAAAAGGGCATGGCAACTGCAATGTCACTACCTGCACTGGCACAGGGTAGTAGCACTCCCTTGTCAACTGCTTGGAAGACAGTCAAGCAACACTTTTCTGCAAAGAAGAAGAGCAAGGGCAAAGCAAAAGAGCCTGAGCCTTTAACTGTTGTGGAGGAGCAACTTGCTCACCTGCTCCAGCCGCTTCATGAAGCCAGAGTTCCAGAGGACATCAGTGCTGACATCCTTGACAATCCTGTACTGCAGCTGGCACTAGTCTGAATAAACTTGATGTTGTTTGAAACCAAAGGGATGAGGCCTGGGTGGACCTCTTCTATTTAGCCTTGGGGAAGAGGAAGCATGTAGCAACCCCTCCCTAACCCTCCAGAGGTGAAGAAGGCTTGTACTGAGCCTTCTGTATTTGTTGAGAGATCATTGACTCAGAGGGCACCACTCATGCTCTACAATAATATGGTGCCTGCTGGTGATGACCAGAGGATGGACAAGTGCCCTGAATTCAAGGTAACCTTATCCACTGCTGGGCCATCAAAGCCAGTGGCAGCTCAAGTGAAGCAGCCAAAACCAGCAGCAACAAAGGAGGGAACATCAAGGCCCTCCACAATAAAAGATGGCACTGTGCAGCCAGCTGTAGCATCAACAGAGGCAGACAACTCTATGGTCATCACCACCCCAATTGCCTTCCCAGCCAATGTTTCTCAGGGGTCAGAAGCTGGCATGATTGAGATCCTTGAATTGAGGACCTATGTTATGCCAGGTGTGCTCCCTCAGGAGTTTAAGCCACCAGTGCAATGGTATTCATGTGACAAGGAATTCTTTGTTACCCAGCAAGCAGCTGCCCAAACAATGGTGGGTGCTCCAGTGGCATCTGACTTGGGTAGCAATGATGATGATAATGTCCCTACATCTAAACAACATATCTTGGACAGTGACTCCAATGACAATGCTACTGAGCATTGTCACAAAGAGCAGCACAATGCTAATGCCAGACAGCTGTTAGCCATTGACACTGAGAAGTCTAAACTGGACCTTGAGCATCTGAATAATACAGTGCCCAGCCACCTACCAGATGGCTGGGATACCACATTGGTTTGCAGGCACTTTAAGTGCCAGAATGACTTCAGGGGTATGCTACACCCCAACTTCTACTGGTTGCCAATGACTGATGCAGTTTTTGTTAGTGACAAAGCAGTCTTTGCCTACTCAATGCAGATGGCTGGGATATCTCACATATCCCCACATTACAAATTGTTGTAATGATGGGCTACCTGTGGGATGCCCATGAATCCAGAGTAGATTTTCCTGATTCTTAAACTCATTTAGGTTGGCAGATGCAAGGTCACAATGAGGGAGTGGATTCATGCCACTCTCCTCCTTCAGAAGTTTCATTGGATCTCCTTCTATACAGCTCCATAATTAAGGGGCTGCACAATGAAGTGGGCTATGGAGCTAACTCCAGCAGAGTTGGAAACATTTCTGCTCAGAGAGGACTGCCATTGGGTACTGGTCCCCTTACCCTCACATTTGGCAGCCATGCTAGGCCACACAGACAACAATACATAGGGAGTGGGACTTAACCAAGTCCCAATCAGCTGTCACTTTGACATCAAGGCATGGTTGCAGTACATCCTGCACCATAGCCACCCAGATTCACAAAACCTGTACTCAGGTGTGGCCATCAATGCTGCCTTGCATGTTGACCAATGCTTGGTCTTTGGTTACATCTTGGATCAGGCACTGGCCCTGACTACTCCATATGCACAAACAGCCTATATGAGGTTGTTTATGATGGTGGTTGCTCAGCTGTATCTCTATTAAGAGGTGGTAGACAATTACTGATCCAGTGTAGGGAAGTTTAAGGTGATTACTTTCCACATTTTCACTCTACATAGGCTGCAAGTGCTGCCTACACAAGTCAACAATCTAAGTGAAACAGAGGTGATTTGTCACCTCCTGGCCAACCCTGTGCCTCCCTCTTGGGTGAATCATGCATATACCTATGGCATACACTTCCTTGATCACCATTGGTCCAGGAGTGCACTGCATGCAGACTTGTTCACATGAGTCAACAATGAATGCCATTGTTAGCTCCAAACCATTGGGGTACCCCCACTCTTACTAGAGTACAATGGGTGGTATGTCCCCACTGCTGACAAACAGGAGCACCTTTGCATGCTCCTTCAAATTCATGAGAGCAGAGGCTACTCTCCTCTTGATGCAGCTGAATGGCTGTGCTTTGGTGAGGATGGTATTTTTACTCACCTCTTGCACTAACCTGTGGAGGTTGTAAGAGCCTCACAAGCCACTGCAGAGGAGCCTTCATCTGTGGCTCCTTCTATGAGTGCAGCCCAACTGAGGAGGGGCCTTTATCATCAGTGGCTGCAGCCACTCTTATCCCACTATTAAGCTCTGGTGCATTTTTGGAAGATGCACTGTCAGAGAAGTCCATGGACTTGGACTATGCCAACAACTCCACATTGACCATACCAGTCCAACCAACAATGGCTCTACAAGTTGTCCCCAGCCCCATGGAAGCAGTAGTAGCAACTAATGTCACTACTCCTACTGCCCCTGAGGCTGGATCCAGTGGTCCCAGTAATATGGCTAATGCTGTATTGGAGCACTGGGCAGACATTGTGAGCAACAAGAAAGTGGAGGCCTTGAAGATGGATGAATGAGCAGGGTGAGCTACTATTGTAGCTCACAAATATTAATAACTACACCTGGGCTTTAGTAGCTCATATTTGTCACTCAGCACAGTTGGACAGCACACTGAAGTATGCTTTGTCCACATAGACTCAGTTGATTCTACTACTAATAAACATAGAAATTCATACTCAAACTCCAGTGCACACCTTTGGGTGGGATACCATATCCCACCCTTTCTTCTTTGACTTTAGTTGTTGTTGGAAGTGAGTCCATTGATAGACCCAAAAGAGGGGTATGTAATGGAGCACCTGTTATACAGTTTACATACATAACTAATTATATGATTATTTAATTATACTGATAGCATCATCTGATGCTATCTCTAAAAGTACTATACACCTACTTACATAAGGCAATGCCTTACTTCATACTTTGTAGACAGACCTATTGACTGGTTTTGACTTATGGAGTGTGAACTGTAAGCTGCACAAACTGTAATGGAAACCTTACATGTCCTTCCCCCTATGCTATGGTCTGCTCTCTGGAATAGAGTGTCTGGTTTCTCCATACTTTGGCCAGGCTTATGGTGCAACAAGAAGTCAAGATTGGCTAGGCAAAGGGACCATCAGGCCTATCAATGGTTGAGCTTCTTGGCTGTCCAGAAGTATTTAAGGTTCCTATGATCATTCAGACCTCAAACTTATGCTGCATGCCTTCCAGAAAGTGCTGCCACTCCTCAAACAACTGGACAATGGCCAGCATCTCCTTGCCATGGATCTTGTAGCTCTGCTCTACCACATTTAGGCTCTTGGAGTAGAAGGCCACCAGATGCCACTTCCCATCCTCTAGGAATTGCTGTGAAAGAATGGCCCCAGTGCAAAATTGGAGCTGACAGCTGTCTGGATGTCTCCTGTGAAACTCCTTGACAAGTCCAGGAGCATGTACATTCTCCCATGGCTCCCAGGAGATGTCCTTGGTCCCATAGCCTTTCCACTTCACCTTGTATTGTAGTCATCTCCAGGATGAATGGCTATCTAGGATTTCCTCCACCTCATATTTCTTGTTGTTGCTGACCACCATAGGGGGCAGCAGAGGTGGTGGAGGATGCCCCAGAATGGGATCTTTAGAGGCTGGAGTCAGCTTGACCATGTTGAACACTGGATGAAGCTGGTGCATTCCCATGGGGAGCCAGAGTCAGTAGGCCAAAAGTCCTACCTGTTGTTCCACTGTGAAAGGTCCCAACTGATGGTGTGCCAGTTATTTTGAGGGCTGAGTAGTTGTAATGTCAGATGCATCCAGGTAGACTCAATTGTCAGGTTCCACTGACCTTGGGGGCTCAGCTGCACTGGGTGAGTCCTTACTAGGCAGGTGTGATCCTCTTGCACTGGCAACTGGACACTCGAAGATGTTCTGGACACTGAGTGCTGGTGCGGATAGTTGGTGGGACATGATTGGAACAGGTCTGGGGAGGTCCAGAGGAGTTGGAATGTGGGGAAACAGGACAGGCTTGGTGGGGTTCAGGCAGAAGACCATATGGAAGATTTGCGGATGCAAAGGGGTAGGAGGCTATGTGATCAATGAGAGCGGAGCCGGGGTTTGATGGAAGATCAATTGGGGTTGATGGAGTCTGGAGCTGAACAAAGAGTGAGGTTCGGATCTGGTAAAAGAGTGTCAGGGTTTGTAATTGTAATCGTGGAGTTTGTGAGGTCATTAAAGTTGAGGAAGACTTGGGCACAATGGTCGGACAGAGTCACTGAGACAGTGTTGGATGAGGGGAGATGGAGTCAAGATGGAACAAGAATAGATTCGAGTGGAGATACAAAACAATAACAAGAACAATAACAAAATGGAGACAGGGCAAGACCAGGAGACTGAGATAAGACTGGGAGACTGAGATAAGACTAGGAGACTGAGATAAGACTGGGAGACTGGGAGTAAGGAAAACAGGACACAGAACACAGAACACAAGAAAGAAAACAATCAGACCATAGGTAACATTAAGCAATATCAAGACTAGAGTATGAAGAGCTATTTGACGTCTTATATACTGACTACTGGAGAACTTTGGAGTACGTCAGCTGTGGCGGCGGGGCTAGGCGGGGCTCAATGGAGTTGGCGGGTGTCAGTTGTGATCAGGGGTTGGGCTGTGTTGATATGTTGATGGGATCATTTGGGAACACAGATCACTCCAAGGTTGTTGTGATACTCTGGAATGGTTCGGAGGAGTCAGAGTGTTGTGTTGATGATGGGTAGCAAAGATTGGGAACAGCGGGGGTGGTTCCTGGAGTTCAGGGGATCCCAGGTAATTGTCAGTGGCTGCGGGGAAGGCATTGAAGTTGGCCAGGGGGCCGTCAGAGTTAGCCAGGGAGACGTTGGAGTTAGCTGAGAGTGCGTTGGGGTTAATTGAAATAGGCACGGGGCATGGGTGGAAGTTCGGTGGAGTGTCAGGAGGTTGCTGGACGATGTGTGGGGGTCCAGGGAATGGGTCATGACATCACCCCCCCTTCAGCATCAAGACCCTTTGAGATGCAGGGAGCAGGTCGGGGATCAGTGGGGCATGGGAGTCAAAGCCAAGTAATATTGATCAGTCCACAGCAAGTGATAGCGGCATGGGAGACAAAGTTGAAGTGCGGCCACCACTTCATCAGGGTTCTCTTCAATCAATTAAAAGCTTTGGACATACCCCGGGGTTTCCCAAATTTTGTTATGTCTTCCCCCAGCATTCCAGTAGTCTCTTCCGCTCTGCTGCTTTCTGATTCGGATGAGGTGGTGGTGTATGACAGTGGGGGGGAGGAGTTTGAGCTTCGGCACCACGCCAGTGTCAGGAACCAGAGTCATAAGTGGTGTTGACTTGTCTCCTTGGAATGACTGATGGGGTTTTTGTAGAGTCATCCATGGTGGTGGTGGTGGATTTCCCAGGGGTCCCAAAGCAGACCAAGTTTCATCCTGCATTGCCAAGGGAGGGGAGCATAGGGCAGTCTGCAGGGAAGGTGGGGTTTTTGCAGGGTAGTCAGGGAAAGGAGGCACCCTCGGCGGTGATTTGGGCAAAGCGCCGAGCCTCCCCACCCTCGGGGATAGGACTCAGCAAGAGGCTGCATGGGCGCAAGCCATCAGTGGGGCCTCTGGAGTCCCTCCTCCTGTCTCCTACCCCAGGTGTTCCCTTGAAACAGTCATCAAGTCCTTCTGTGCCTAGTCCTTTGATTACGGAAGTCTTCCTTTGCAAGCAGGTGGAGGCTTTGACGACATCATTGGTGGCACAGGAGGGCGAGCTCCAATGGGCAAGGGAGGACCATGATGCTGTGCGGACAGAGAAAGAGGCGATGGAGCAGGAAAGGAACACTTCAGTGCACATGGCAACGGAGTGAGCATTGGAGGTGCGGGGCTTGTGGGAGCATCTGGTGCAGATGGAGGGGCAGCCCACAGGGGAAGCAGAGGGGTGGGGATGAGTTCCAGGGGGGGATGCGTTGTGGGCAGAGCTGCAGGTGGCAAGGCAGAGGGAGGATTGGTTGGCCAACAAGGCTGCTTTGGAGCATGTGGGGATCCTTTGTGAGTGGCCTTCTGTTCCTCCGTTCATTACTGACAGTTCATTTTTGGGGTTTAGGCTGGATGCAGGAGCATTAGGTCCTCTTGGATGGTGCCTCCGCAGTGTTTGCATCATTTCAGGATGGGTTGATGCAGGGGTCCACAGTTCAGCCCCTGGAGTTGCAACAGGGGATGGTGTGATTGGAGAGGTTGCTGGCGGGGCATTGGTGACGCAATGCAGTGGCTCTGGAGTCTTGGTGGGTGGTGGTGGTCGACACAGGGGAGGCATTGCTAGGGTTGGTAGAGGTCTTGGCAGTGGTGTGGGCCCAGATGGAAGTTGATCTGGGGGTAGAGTTGCTGGGGGATCTGGGGAGGGAGTGAGGGGGTGGGTGTGGGCCCCATTTCTTGTTGCTCTTGGACTTGCTGCCTCCCTCGCCTTGTATGTATAACTTTTTTTGTACACGAACATGTTCTTTTCTTGGTCCCTGGGCATGTGAAGTGAGGTTTTAGTTTGTGTGAGGGCAAAGTAAGTGAAACACGCAGGAGTGTAAGGGGGAGTTGAATCCCTAGTGAATCCAGAGGGGGGGGTTACGCCTGCTGGTGCCATCTGTGTTGGCTAGTCCCAGGGTTTGTCAGATGGAGCAGAGCATTGCAGGGGGGGCTCCCAAGGTTTGGCGGGGTGGTGGGAGTTCTCCCAGTGGAGTTCCGTGGCATTTTGGGATGGTAGTATTGGGTTTGATTCTTGGAATTTCCAACCAGGGGTATAGGGGTGTTCTTCAGTCTGTGGCGGGGCATGCACCATGTTGGTACAGGAGGGTGGGCCTTTGAATCTTTCACATGTGTCCAGTGGAGTTTGGGGCTTTGGTTTTCTTGTCAGTGTGATTGGTGGGAGGGATGGAGGTCTTCCCATGATCTGGTCCTTATGCCGATGCTGGTGGTGAAGGCGGCAGGGCTCTCTTCATTGGTGGGGTCAGTAGGGCAGGGTTCATTCTCATGGCATAGTTGGTCTGGAGGGGGATCCTTGTAATAAGTTGGCAGGAGCTGATTCTCCAGTCATCCTGGGCTGTGGGTTTGGTCAGCATAGGAGTGGAGATACTCCCTTAGAGTGAGGATCCAATTCCTTGACTTGGGTTGCCCTGGGATCTATGTCTTGGTGGGACTGCATATAGCAGGGTTCTGTTGAGCTCCAGAGTATTGTATTTGGCAAAAGGCATGCAGGGTTGGGACTTTGCTGTGTTCCGAGGTATTGGTTCCAGTCAGCGTTGCGTTCCAGAGGGTCGTGTTCATGGGCAAGTGTGCTTGGGGGTGTTTGGTGTGCTTTGGAGTGCCAATGACCCAGGGGCAGGATTCAGGGTGATCAGTCCTCATAAATTTCTCTTGGTCCGGAGTTGGGGTCTGTGAGTCCTAGGTCACCTACGTGATGTTGCTTTCATCTCCTAGGGCTTGGGGTGCTTCTCTTTGGTAGGGATAGGCTTTGGTGCACTTCTTCGGGGGTTGTTCCTTGTTACTTAAGGGTTTAGGGCAGAGTCAGAGGGGCCACTTCATCATTTCTTGGGCTCCGGGGTTGATCTCCATCAGTTGTGGTTGGGTTCTCCAGGGGTGTGGGAAACTTTTTGGGGGAATAACTTTGAGAGTCCCGGAGTTTTTTTTTTTTTTGTTCTCCTGTTGGGAACAATCTGTGTTGGGTGAGGGGAGTGGGACAGTGGTGGGCTGGGACTCCAAGGGTGGGGTCATGGCATGTGTTGTCCTTTGCTGGTTGTGGGTGGGCGGCACTTCCTCCAGTGTCAAATTATGGTTGGGGCGTACAGCATCTCTTTTGGGGGTGTCAGCAACCTTAGGGCACTCTGGAGAGGGTACTTCACATGTGGCTTGTTTCTGGGTACTCCGATGATGGGGTCCTTGTTTGATGAGCATACTCCGGCATAGGGGCGGGATTTGGAGCTGATGGTGATTTATGTTGCAGAGTTGGGGCTACCAGGGCATCATTGGTGGGTTGGCACCGTAGGTCCCCTTGATCAAATGTTGGAGGCTCTGGAGTTGTGTTGCCAGGGTCCAGAGCTGCGTCAAGGAGTTCGGAGTGGGTCAGAGGGGTGGGTTGGGCAGTTTTGGGCTGGCACAGGGTTGTTGGGATCATTGAGCCAGGTGGGGGAGGTCTTTTAGGGGTACCGGAGCATGTGCCCTTTGGGTCGTTGGGTCGCTTGAGTGGCTGATCAACGTTCTCTGGATAATGGTGGGGCTTCTCCCTCCCTTATGTGAACATGTCACCTGTCCCTCAAAGAAGCTGTCACACCACTAGTTAGGGCCATTCACAGTGGAATGACAGGTTGGACCATTGGCCTATTGACTCTGACTCTCTGCAGAGATGTGCCAGCTTCATCTGGTGTTCAATGTGGTCAAACTTACCCCAGCCCCTAAAGATCATATTCCAGGGTGACATCCACCACCTCTGCTGCCCCTGGTGGTGGTCAATGACAACAAAGAGTACAAAGTGGAAGAAATCCTGGACAGCCATTTATTCCAGAGACAACTACAGTACAAGGTGAAGTGGAAAGGCTATGGAATTGAGGATATTTCCTGGGAGCCATGGGAGAATGTACATGCCTCCAGACTTATTAAGGAGTTCCACCAGAGACATCCAGATGCACTGCATGCTATATGAGGGATCTACCCTATCTTGCTAGTGGACCAAGCAATCAGGAACTTCTTCTACTCTGCACATTAAGATGCCACATGCTAGAGGGGGGGTGATGTCAGAGGACTTCCATTTCCAACCACTGTGACTGGTTCTAGCACCTCTGCAGCTTGTTCAACATCTCTGGGGCTCCTTCCAGAAACCCAGAGTTCTCCATATTACCTCAGCAACCATTGCCCTAGGATTAGGAGTAGCTCTGGTCACCTGTACAGTAGTTCTCATGCCTCTGCCACCCACTGATGTGCCATGCCAAGCAGCAGAGATTCTTAGACTTGTTCTCTTCAGATTCCCCTCTGCTAGGTGATTAGTTACTGATTTGTATTGTCATCTACTCCACTAATATACTTTGGATTCCCCTCTGCTAGCTGTGTGACTCCAATCCATTGCTCCAGAGGTTGCCCTTACAGTAATGGTCATGAATGCAGTCTTTGGTATGTCTGATATACATATCCTCACTTGCCCATATGCATCAATGAGGTCAATTTTTGACTTCACTGGTGCACAGGTTACATCTTCCCTAATGATCTCTTGATTCAGTAAGGGTGTTATATCCTTAATGGTATTGTCATTGCATTGGTGTGCATCTAACACCATTTGCAGAGATCCATCCTTCTTGGAAATACACAGCAATGGTGCAGCCTGGTTGGCCACACAGGGTTCCCACCACTTAGCATGCACATAGCAGTGATTTTATCCTGCAACTGTTGCTGAAGTGACTTAGGGCACCTCAGCACAAAGTATGGATACTGTTTGGTCTCATGTATGAGATTTAACTCATGATTTACTTCACACCATGGAGGAAGTTCCTCCTTTGTTCCATTGACAATGTCCTGGAACTCATTGTACCACCACTGTCAAAGGCAAGGAATATTGCCTTCTGTTAGCTTGGCAGGCCATGCCTTTCAGTCATCTACTCTAGGCCAAGGATGATGTTTATTCTTGGCCAACTTTGACTGTGGCACTACCTTTGTGTATTTGTCCTGCAAAGCCATCAAACAAATCTCTGATTTGTCTGGTATGTTTAGCCAGGCAGGACAACATTTTGCCCTGCCTTTTGCATTATTGCATGAGTATTCAAACTTGCTAGGCTTGGATATCTCATCCTCTGTAGCCAGTCTGTATACTCAACCTACAGGGGTCAATCTTCTTACTCCTTCCTGCTGTGTCAGGTCAGCTATGACCCAATTCCACTCCTGTGGCATTTGTGGATTGTATGCCCATTCAGGGGTATGCCTTGGAATTGGTTTATTCCAAATCCTTTTGTTCCCTTGCCATTAAAGGATCAATTCAATCCTTCCAGCATATCCTTCCCCCCTCCTGAAGAGTTCACTTTTGATACTCTTCCTCTGAAATTAGCAGGGATGGATGGTCATTGAGTAAACTCTCTGTCACCCACACCTCATCATCATCTACTGCCTCTTCCACAGTAGGCTAGCTCACAATGGAATGACTTCCAATCATCCCCAGCTGCAGGGTGATGATGGGTGTGGCAAGTGATGCCACATGCATCCCAGCCACATGAGCAAACAACAGTGTGATTCCAGAGGTCATTGATGCAAAATCATAGTTCTGACAGTGGCACAAAGTTTACAAAACTTAGCCAAATGTGTCAGATTTAGATTTTGCAAGAGTTTGGGATTCTTTATCATTAGTTCTCACTATACAAGTAGACCAGATAATAAATTTATTGATTCTCTTTACTAGCTCAAGATGGTTCTCAAAACAGGCAAAGGGGCACAGATAGTATATTAACTAATGATCCTGAACTAAGTAGAGCTTGTGAGTCTAAGAAATCTGCTCCCTGGAGACTTCTGAGCCATAGCAAGTACTTTCTTGCCCAAAAATCTTCCTCCCTTTATACTGTCCTCAGCACACACAGACTTCTTTTGCAATGGCATGATTATATGCCTTATTAATGCATATGTGGGGCACTGATGGCTTCCTGGAGTGCCAGCATGTGCTCAGCACAGTCTCAACTAGTCAAGAGTATAGGGTTTAGCCAGCCTTGGCTAAGCCTCTTCCTGGTTCACTTCTTCTCTGCTGTTGGTGGCTAGAGGCTCCTGGTGATGCCTTTGGTTGACCTTTGTTGGGTGGCAGCTGGCCTTTCATCCAACATCATTGTGCAGGGTTTTCACTGAGCTGGCTGCAAGTTGCAGGGGATGTATTTGGAATCTGGGTAAGCCCCTTGCCTACAGTTTTTGGCATCCTTTTTAGCTTACAGTTTTCAGCTCAAGGATTTCTAGGTCTTTTGTTTTCTCCATTTTCACCAGCTGATTGAGGCAGCTGTATCATCATACTCTCTGAATCCCACAGCATCCACACTTGGTGGCCATTAACTTTTACCTAAGTGATGAGACACTCTTTCTGTAGTCCTCCTACCAGCTCTACAACCCTTGTCATCCTCTTCATCTGCTGGACCATTACCTAGTCCATTTGGATCTGGTGGACCTCCTCCTGGGAGTGGCAATGGTCATCAACCAGGAAAGGGTGGTCCTCTTCTGGGTCCCCCACCACTTCTACCTGTCCCAGGCAGTCTACAACAAGGTGTCAAGGGCAGAGTAGATGCAAGATTACTGTCACAACCCATCCCCTGGACCCCCGCACATCATCCAGCAACCTCCCATTTCCCAAAACCCCTAATGCTCCACCAAACTTCCACTTATGCCCCACGCCTATTTTGATTAGCTCCGACGCACCCTTGGCTAACTCTGATGCCTCCCCAGCTAACTCCAACAGCCCCCTGGCCAACTTTGACACCTTCTCCGCAGCCACTAACACTTACCTTGGATCTCCCGAACCCTGAGAACCACCCCCACTGTTCCTGATCTTTGCCACCCATCATCAGCTCAACACCCTGGCTCCTCCAACCCATTCCAGAGTATCACAACAACATTGGGGCGACCCACATTCCCAAATGATCCCATCAACATATTAATGCAGCCTGACCCTTGATTGCAACCGACACCTGCCAACTCCATTGAGCTCTGCCAAGCCCCACTGCCACAGCTGACATACTCCGAAGTTCTCCAGTAGTTAGTATATAAGATGTCAAGCAGCTCTGCATACCCTGGTCTTGATATTACCTACCTATTGTTAACATTACCTATGGTCTGATTGTTTTCTTTCTCGTGTTCCATGTTCCATGTCTTGTTTTCCTTACCTCAGTCTCCCAGTCTTATCTCAGTCTCCTGGTCTTATCTCAGTCTCCTGGTCTTATCTCAGTCTCCCAGTCTTGTCCTGTCTCCATCTCATTAGCATTCTCATTATTGTTTTGTATCTCCCCTTGAATCTATTCTTGTTCCATCTCGACTCCATTTCATTTCGTCCGACACTGTCTTGGTGACTCCATCTGGCCATTGTGCCCAAGTCTTCCTCAACTTTAATGACCTCACAAACTCCACAATTATGATTACGAACCCCAACACTCTTTCACCAGATCTGAACCTTGCTCTTCACTCAGTTCTAGAATCCATCAAACCCAACTGATCTTCCATCCAACCCTAGCTCCGCTCCCCTTGATTGTGTAGCCTCCTAACACTTCGCATCCATGAATCTCCCATATGGTCTTCTGCCTGAACCCTGCCAAGCCCATCCTGCTTCCTTACAATCCAACTTCTCTGGACCTCCCCAGATCTGTTCAGATCACATCCCACTGACTATCTGCACAAGCAATCAGTGTCCAGAATGCTTTCGAGTGTCCAGTTGCCAGTGCAAGGGGATTATGCCCATCTAGTAAGGACTTGCCCAGTGCAGCTGAGCCCCCATGGTCAGCAGAACCTGACATAATATCAAGACTCTACCTTATCCCATCTGTAATGCCTGCACTATCTCCGCACACACAATCAAATAACTCTGATGCCTATGGTCTACCCGTGCCTGGAAACCCTTATGATTCATATGGCCCTGCCCAATTTGCCAAGGCACATTGAGTTGTGGATCTAACACCAAATGTCCCCTCTACTCTGGTTACATCCATACAACAGCTCCCCCCACGGACACCCTCCCCAACCCACACCCAACCTCAAACCCCTCACACAGACCATTAAATCATCTCCCACCCCACCCTTACCCTCTCCACCAACTCCATTCCCTCACACAAAGTTGACCCCAACATCACTCAAAGAACAGCATTCTAAAACCTGGTGACCATCTGACCAAATGAGTGACAATGTCTCCAGCACCACGCCAACCCTCTGACAAACAATAATGCCAACCCACCACAAAACAATTACCCATTGCATGAAGGATTGCCAGCCATGATGAGACCACTGAGAACACGCTTCCCTAAAGCCCACCTGTGGATTCACTAACCCATTAGCAACTCTGCAGACTGACAAATGCAACTAATCACCAGCAACATTACCAAACCCTACTACTGACCACCTGACCCTCACTGCGATCACCCCCGAGGAACTATGCCCTCTGACAACTAGCCCTGAAATCACTGAAATCAAGCTCAACCCAACAACCCCAACAACAGAGCAAGAACCCCAGACCTAGATTATGCTCCAACCCCAGAACCTGCTTTCAGTCAGTTGGGGACCTTGGTTGACTCAGCCATCACCTCTGCCCAACAAATAAAGGGGCCCCAACACCTCCGACCCAACCCCAACAACTCCGGAACCAGACCAAGACATTCCCAAGCTTCTAAATGGTCAGGAAAAGAATGGCTACACACCTCCACCCTGCCACCCAAAGCACAGCCCCAAAGTTAACAAGGAGAACCATGGCACCCCAACTCTCAACAAGGGACCACGCCACTATTTCAACACCTTCTCCCACACAATCTGGAACCCCTGACATTGAGGACCCTTGATGCTGTCCCTCCCCACATGCCACTCCTGAACCTAAACTCCACCACCAGACTCTGCCACCTCCTACAAAGGAACCCCCAGCATAGGAACCACTATGAACTAACTATAGGAAAAAGGACCCTATACAAAGTAGTTCCCCTAAGTACTCTCAATTTGCTGACATGTTCATATAAGAGAGGGAGAAGCCCCACCATCATCCAGAGAATGTTGATCAGCTGCTCAAGCAACCTGATGACCTAAAGAGCACATGCTCCAATATTCTTAAAGGACCTCCCCCACCTGGCTTGACGACCCAAACAACCCTGCACCAGCCCAAAACTGCTCAACCCACCCCTCTGACCCACTTCAAATCCCTCAATGCAGCTCTGGACCCTGGCAACATGACTCCAGGGCCTCCACTCCAACTCTGACATTTGATCAAGGAGACCTACAGTGCCAACCCAACAATGATGCCCTGGTAGCCCCAACTCCACAACATAAATCACCACTAGCTCCAAATCCCACCCTCACACCTGGATATGTCCATCAAACAGGGACCACATCATCAGAGTACCCAGAAGCAAGCCACATACAAAGCATCCTCTTTGGAGTACTCAGAAGCAGGCCATATATGCTGCACGCCCTGACAATAATTTGACACCAAAGGGAGTGCCACCCACCCACAACCAGCAAAGGATGTCACATGCCGTGACCCCACCCTCGGAGTCCCAGCCCACCACCATCCCACTCCCCTTGCCCAATACAGATCACTCCCAACAAGAAAACAAAAAAACTCCAGGACTCTCAAAGTAATTCCCCCAAAAGTTTCACACACCCCTGGAGAACCCAACCATAACTGATGGAGATCAATCCTGGAGCCCAAGAAATGATGAAGTGGCCCCTCCAACTCTGCCCCGAACCTTCAAGGGACAAGAGACAACCCCCAAGGAAGTGTACCAAAACCTACCCTGCCCCCTCTATTTGTAGTAAACTCCAGACCACTCTGGAACACAAGTGGAAGAATGCCCTAACCCTGTCAACAGACTAAACCCACCCCCCAACCCCCATACCAACTTTGAACCCCTGGTCCTTGCACTGGGAATGACGGACTAACAAAATATGTTTTGGGCCCATTTCCCCACTCCGCAACCCCCAAAGTCTTTCTACTGGGACAATCCATTGCCAACTGGACCCCACACTACCCCTACCAAAAGAAGCACCCCAAGCCCTAGAAGACAAAAGCAATGTCACGTAAGTGGCCTAGGACCCACAGACCCCGACTCCGGACCAGGAGAAACTTATGGGGACTGGTCACCCCAAATCCTGCCCCCTTATCACTGGCACTCCAAAGCACACCAAACACCCCTGAGCACACCTGCCCATGAACATGACACTCTGGAGTGTGACATCAACTAGAACCAATATTTTGGAATGCAACAAAGCTCTGACCCCATGTGCCTTTTGTTGAATACAATACTCTGGAGCTCAACAGAACCCTGCCATATGCAGTCCCACCAAGACATAGATCCCAGGGCAACCCAAGTCAAGGAATTGGATCCTCACTCTAAGGGAGTATCTCCACTCCCATGCTGACCAAACCTACAGCCCAGAATGACTGGAGAACCAGCTCCTGCCAACTTATTACAAGGACCCCCCTCCAGACCAACTATGCCACAAGGATGAACCTTGCCCCACCAACCCCACCAATGAAGAGGGCCCCACCACCTTTGCCACCAGCATTGGCATAAGGGCCAGATTACAGGAAGACCTCCATCTCTCCCACCAACTGCACTGACAAGAAAACCAAAGCCCTAAACCCCACTGGACACATGTGAAAGATTCAAAGGTCTGCCCTCCTGTACTAACATGGCGCACATCCCTGCCGCAGACTGAAGAAAACTCCTACACCCCTGGTCAGAAATTCCAAGAATCAAACCCAATAACACCATCTCAAAATGCCACGGAACTCCATAGGAGAACTCCCACCACCCCCACCAAACTTGGGAGCCCTCCCTGCAATGCTCTGCCCCATCCTGACAAGCCCTGGGACTAGCCAGCACAGATAGCACTAGTGGGCATAACCCCTGCCTCTAGATTCACTAGAGATTCAACTCCCACTCACACCTCTGCATGTTTCACTTCCTTTGCCCTCATACAAACTAAAACCTCACTTCACACGCCCAGAGACCAAGAAAAGAACATGTTTGCATACAAAAATTACATATATATACAAGGCGAGGGAGGCAGCAAGTCCAAAAGCAACAAAAAATGGGGCCTGCACCCACCCCCTCACTCCCTCCCCAGATCCCCCAGCAACCCTATTCCCAGATTGACTTCCATCTGGGCCCACACCACTGCCAAGACCTCTGCCAATCCCAGCAATGCCTCCCCTATGTCAACTGCCACCTCCCACCATGACTCCGGGGCCACTGCATTGCATCACCGATACCCTGCCAGCAACCTCTCCAATCATGCCATCCCCTGCTGCAACTCCAGGGGCTGAACTGCAGACCCCTGCATCAACCCATCCTGAATTGATGTGAATGCAGCGGAGGCACTGTTCAAGAGGACCTGATGCTCCCGCACCCAGCCTAACCCCAGAAAATGAACCATCAGTAATGAATGGAGGAGTGGAAAACCACTCACGAAGGATCCCCATGTGCCCCAAAGTGGCCTCATTGGCCAACCAATCCTCCCTCTGCCTTGCCACCTCCAGCTCCACTCACAGCACATCCCCCCCTGAAACTCATCTCTGCCCCTCCGCTTCCCCTGTGGGCTGCCCCTCCATCTGCATCAGACACTCCCACAAACCTCACACCTCTAATGCTCGCTCCGTCGCCACGCACACTGATGTGTTCCTTTCCTGCTCCATTGCCTCTTTCTCCATCCATGCTGCGTTATGGTCCTCCCTTGCCCATCGGAGCTCACCCTCCCATGCTGCCAATGATGTCATCAAAGCCTCCACCTGCTTGCAAAGGAAGACCTCCATGATCAAAGGAATAGGCATGGAGGGACTCAATGACCATTCTAAGGGAATGCCTGGGGTAAGAGAAAAGAGGAGAGACTCTGGAGGCCCTGCCAACAGCTTGCACCCACACAGCCTCTTGCTGGGTCCTGCCCCCAAGGACAGCGAGGCTCGATGCTTCCCACGAATCACTGCCAAGGACACCCTCTTTCCCTGACCACCCCGCAAAAACCCCGCTCTCCCTGCAGACCACTCCATGCTCCCCTCCTTCAGCAACATGGGATGAAACTTGGTCCACTTTAGGACCCCCAGGAAATCCACCACCACCACCATGGACAACTCTACAAAAACTCCATCAGTCATTCCTAGGAGACAAGTCAACACCACTTATGACTCCAATCCCTGGCACTAGCATGGTGCCAATGCTCAAACTCCTCCCCCCCACTGTCATACACCACCACCTTGTCCAAATCAGAAAGCAATGGAGTGGGGGAGACTACTGGAATGCTGGGGGAAGACATGACAAAATTTGGGAAATCCCGGGGTATGTCCAAGGCTTTTAATTGATTGAAGAGAACCCTGATGAAGCGGCAGCCGCGCTTTGACTTCATCTCCCATGCCACTATCACTTGCTGCAGACTGATCAATATTGCTTGGCTTTGACTCCCACACCCCCACCAATCCCTGACCTGCTCCCCGTGTCTTGAAGGGTCTTGACACTGAAGGGGGGGTGATGTCATGACCCATCCCCTGGACCCCTGCACATCGTCCAGCAACCTCCCATTTCCCAAAACCCCCAACACTCTGTCAAACTTCCACCCATGCCCTGCACCTATTTTGATTAGCCCCGATGCACCCTTGGCTAACTCTGATGCCTCCCTGGCTAACTCCGATGGCCCCCTGGCCAACTTTGATGCCTTCCCCACAGCCACTGACACTTACCTTGGATCTCCCAAACCCCAAGAACCACCCCCACTGTTCCCAATCTTTGCCACCCATCATCAGCTCAACACCCTGGCTCCTCCAACTCATTCTGGAGTATCACAACAACCTTGGGGTGACCTGCATTTCCAAATGATCCCATCAACATATCAATGCGGCCCAACCCTTGATTGCAACTGACACCCACCAACTCCATTGAGCTCCACCAAGCCCCACCACCACATCTGATGTACTCCAAAGTTCTCCAGTAGTCAGTATATAAGATGTCAAGTAGCTCTTCATACCCTAGTCTTGATATTACCTACCTATTGTTAACATTACCTATGGTCTGATTGTTTTCTTTCTCATGTTCCATGTTCTGTGTCTTGTTTTCCTTACCTCAGTCTCCCGGTCTTATCTCAGTCTCCCAGTCTTGTCCTGTCTCCATCTTGTTATCATTCTCATTATTGTTTTGTATCTCCCCTTGAATCTATTCTTGTTCCATCTCAACTCCATTTCATTTTGTCTGACACTGTCTTGGTGACTCCATCCGGCCATTGTGCCCAAGTCTTCCTCAACCTTAATGACCTCACAAACTCCACAATTATGATTACGAACCCCAACACTCTTTCACCAGATCCGAACCTCACTCTTCACTCAGTTCCAGAATCCATCAAACCCAACTGATCTTCCATCCAACCCTGGCTCCGCTCCTCTTGATTGTGTAGCCTCCTAACCCTTTGCATCCGTGAATCTCCCATACAGTCTTCTGCCTGAACTCTGCCAAGCCCATCCTGCTTCCTTGCAATCCGACTTCTCTGGACCTCCCTGGATCTGTTCAGATCACATTCCACCAACTATCTGCACAAGCAATCAGTGTCCAGAATGCTTTTGAGTGTCCAGTTGCCAGTGCAAGGGGATCATGCCCACCTAGTAAGGACTCGCCCAGTGCAGCTGAGCCCCTGTGGTCAGCGGAACCTGACAATTACTTCCAGGTGATCCCCATCAGAGATCTACTCTGCCTAGTGCTTGGTTGCCAGACCAACTTGGAAAAGCATTCCCTCTCTGGTCTATCAACTAATAATGTGCAGCAGGGCTACTCATAGTCCCAACATGCTTGTCTGCTAGGGAAGAGCACGAATCTTGCTCTTCCCTTCTTATAGGCCTAGTATGTTGATGTGCTCCTATACTGCCTAGTGCTATGCCAGAAACCTAAAAGGAGGACCTAACACTAGTCACTGGCTAGGGTAGGTGACAGTAGGAAGTTAATAGTAGAGGGCAAGTAACTGTCCCAGAAAACAAGAGTGAACATGAGTGTGAGGTGTGAAATGGAAAGAGTCACTATTGCTAGCCTGAGTCACTGGTGGTAACAAAGAATTGCTAATGAGAGAAAGGAAAACAAGTAACAGTGAAAAACATTGCTAAGGCAGAGCAAACTTAGGCAGTCAAAGGGAGAGATGGGAAAGAAACAGGGGAGTGACAATAAACAGACTGAAATGGAGGACAAACACAAACTAGTTGCTAGCTGTAGTTGCTAGCATTGCTCAATCAAAATATATATGAAGGACACCCACAGTTGGTGTCACACAAAGTCAAAGACAGGGTCAGCAAGACTTGTCACTAAGTCACTGTCAAAAGGGAGAGTGAGAGTGAGAGTATAGAGACAAAGTGAAATCTCAAGCTGGTAAGCTTAGAGATAGAGAGGGTACAATTCAATGGGGTGATACAATTCCTGGAGTGTCTATGTACAGGCAGTATTTATACTGTTCAAAGGTATAGTATAGAAAAAGAAACAAATAGTTGCCACTAGTGACAGTGTCTGTCAAAGTGTTTATGATACATATGTGGTGTCAATCTGTAACTGAGTGAAAAAAATAAGTGAAGTCAATGCAACATGTAAAAATAATAAATCTCAAAAAGAGCAAGTCCAATGTCAATACCTGAAGTGTAGATGCCATTCAAGTATTCCTGTAAGCTTGACAAGAAAAATGATAAGTAAGAAATCACATGACTGTCAATACATCCATATATTGGGCACCAGCCATGTTGTCATCAAGAAAGTCACTAGCAATCTTTGCTAAAAAAGGTCTTGGCCTTGTTGTTCTAGACCCAAGCTCCAGACTCCATGTAACATTTGCTCATGATTGATAAGTCTCATGGTCACTAAAATCCTGTGCAAAGGCTATGTTGTTCCAGACTTTGGGGCTAGGCCTCACATGCTAAGTATCATGACTTGTGCTATGTCAAAATAGTCAGCTGCCATTCAGTTCAAAATGCCACAAATGGTGCCCAGCAACAAGTGGGTCTTATCATTCTCCCCTATGCTGAACTCTTGACTGTCCTCAGTCAACCCAAAGTCTCATGATTGATTGCTTGGTCCATGTGCCTAAATTGGTGAGAATAAAAGCAGCCAGCAATTTTGCTTGAACTTCATCAACACTCCCTACTTTCATTCTTATCTCCTCTCCATCTCAATCTTATCACTATGTTTTCTGAGCTTGCCTCTCAACTCCAAAAGTGCACCATGGCTCAGGCCTTCCTCAATTGGGCTGACTATATTTTATCAGTTGCTTGAGCTTTGCTGGCAACAAACCCTTGTGTGGTGGTTACTGCCATTATCTGATTGTAGCTTCATTGGTTTGAGACAGTGGGTAGTGGGATAGAGTGGCTGAGTTGGTGACTGTCAACAAGGAGTGTCAGCAGTTGTATGAGCAGTACAAGGAGGAGGAATGGATCTGCCCATTTGACAAGCACTTTGTAAGTTCTTTTAACTTCCTCTTAGCAACAAGGTTAACAATTTTTTGCTAGGTTCCTCTTTTGCCTTCTTTGGAGTTCTTAATGGAGGATCTGGTGTCTGGAATGATGGTGAGTGCTGGCAATGTTGCTAGCACTAGCAACTCTGCTAAGGTAACTTCAGCTTTTTGAAGACCTGTCACCAAATGACCAGTTCTATTTCCACCACCTGCCATGTGCATTAGCAGGGGCAAGAGGGGCAGAGTGGAGTGAGGGCCATGGGAAGGAGGGTAGCACAAATTGAGGGGACATTGGGGTTGCTGGGCCCTCAACTCCAAAGGGTACAGTTGGCAGCATTGCTAAGAGGTTAGCAACATTGCCAAGAGTGGCAACAACCCCAAAGAGTAAAGAGAAGAGGAAGGGTAAGGCTAGAGAGGAGGAGGAGAAAGAGGAATTTGAAGTAGGTCTTCTTTCTTTTGCTAATTCTTGGCAACCTTTGCTAATATTATTGCAGGAACAAACTGAAGATAACTTTACCAACAAGCACTTGGTGACTCTGCTTCACTGGCAAAAAGCCTCAACTGTGGTAGACACAGGGATGGGAGCTAGAGTGCTGTTGAAGAAGGCAAAGGGCAAGTCAACTGTATTGCTAGAGAAGTGACAAGCATTCAGGCAACAACAATGAGTGGTAAGTCTTCTGGTGCCTTTTGCTATACTTCTTTGCTAACAACTCTTAATGTGACAACTGCTGGGTGGAGAACAACCCAGAAGGCTGCTAGTACTCAATAAGGGTCCAGCCTTGCTATGGTTGTGACAGCATGAGGAAGAGCTGCTTGCATAGCAGGAAGTGGTCAAACAGCACTGGCAGAAAGTTTGCCAAGAGGATAGTGGCAAGAGCATCTTCAATTCAATAGGCACATGCATTTGTGGAGGGGCAGAGGGAGTTGGTGAAGAAGGGTGAGCCCATCCAAGTCAGGCATTCCAGCCTGCTCCTGCTGACATTGCAGAATGGGTCAAAGGTTGTTGGTAGCAGGGTTGCTAAGGGCAAGCAACAATAGAAGAGCAAGGAGGTGGTAGAAAGCACAGATGATAGTAGCAACAGGGGAAGCAATGGGAGTAGTGACAATGATGACAACATGCCTTTTGCACAGAAATGACCATCAAGTTTGACACTAGTTGCTACAACCAAGTGATAGAAGACAGTCACTAGCAACAATGGGGAGAAGGAGACTGAGAATGTGGAGATGAAGGAGAAGACTCCCTTGGTGACAATTGCTGAGGTGGAGCCAGCAGTTAGCAGAGGAGAAGGTGAGAACAAGGGAGAAGTGGAGGCAGAGGCTATCAATGTGGATGAGGATGAGGAGGTCAAGGATGAGGACAGAGTCCAATGACAGGTAAGTGGCTTTGTTTGCTATTGCTTATTCACTAACAATTTTGCTAGGGGATCTGGAGCAGCACACCACTGTGACAGGTGGGCAACAACAGGTTGGAGTGGCTGGGCAAGGACTTGGCTTGGCTGACACCTCTAATATTGCCAATGCCACTAATGGACTTTGATGAGAGGGTGGCTGGAGTAGAGCAGAGGTTTCAGAGGGAGTTGGAGGTGGCAAGGGAGGAGTTATTGGTGACAAGAGCAAGGTACTCTGTTGCCAAGTGGTTGTTAGCAGCATTGGCAGGTTACCAGAGTGCCTGTCAGGCCTTCTTGGTCTAGCAGCAAGAGAACAATGTTGGTGAGGCAGACTGGGAGGAGAGGGAGATGGAGGAGGTGCTTCACAACAATGCTGACCCTGAAGCCTAGCAACTGTCACCCTCTGTATATAATAAAATTTTAGTTACTTGTAGCAGCATGGACACAGACTAGCCTCCTCAAGGGGCTTTATAGTTTTTTTGTATAACATAGACTGGCCCCCTAAAGGGGCCCAAGAAAATGTATAGTATTGTTTCAATGCAATAAGAGAGAAAGTGAGAACAAAGAGCAAGATACACAAGTTGGTATGCACTAGCAACTGTCACTTGACACTAGCAACAATGGAGGAAATGCTCAGTAAATCATCATAGCATGAAAACCCCTAGAGGTGTGCTGAGTGCTAGTGATGACAGCAAAGCATCACATCGAAAGCAAGAAGATAGTAAAGGAGAATGTCTGTGAAAGGCTTTTAAACAATGGTAACATGAGCAAAGAGTAGCAAAAACAAAAAGACTTAATATTTTTTTTGTAAGGTATTTTTGAAGGTTTTTCTGACTACTAGCAAAGGGTATAGTGAGACAAGATGCAAAGTCAAGAAAGATTGCTAGGGCTTAGCAAAAAGTGATATTTTTAGTTTTCTTCACTGGCATTGTCACCAGCATTGTTGCTAGCATTGTCATTGTCTACAAGGTTGGTTTGTTCTAGTTCATGAAGGCACAAAGTGTCAATGTCAAAAGTGTTGCTAGGCATGGATATGTGTTCTCTAGCAAAATACAGGACCAGGTGAAAGGCAGCTACAGTGCAATGCAGCACTGAACCATCTAGTTCACAAAGGATGTAAGTGCTGCCACAGTTATGAGAGATTACCACCAATGGGCCTAAGTATTGAGGCTTCATCTTTTTGTTATGTGTCACTTTGATCCTAGTGTTTGCATAAGTATGAGGTTGCCAGCTTGGAAGTTGTAATTGCAAATTGTAGTGGCATGTTCTGCTTCAAATCAAATGGCAGCTAAGCAATGAGTGCTAGGAACATTCTCATGAAGGCAGTCAAGATCCTCTTGGCAATGTTGAAGGTCAATTGCTCAGCAGGCTATGAGGTTGGTTGTTGACAAGAATGAGTTTGGCAGTGGCTGCAGGTATGTCACTTCCACTATATCAGCAGGCAGCAGAGGATGGGTACTAGTCATTGCATAGTAAGGGGAACAACCCATTCACTTGCAAACTGTAACATGTTCTGACCAAAAGACTGAGTAAGTAGCAATACTCCACCTAGACTGATCACCATCAACTGCTTTGAAGAGAGCTTGTCAAACATCAACATAAGGTCACTTGACTATACTGTTAGCACACTTGTTGTTACCTGAGATCCGGATGTGATGTGAGTTGTACTTCTTTGCTAAGTATGTGATGGCTTTCAAGATGGGAGGTCCATTGTTGGTAACAATTTTGCTAAGGGCTCCCCATTGACAGATAACATTTTTTATAACCACTTGGCAATAGCTTCAGTGTTCTCCCTAGCAAGCATGTGGAACTTAGGGTAATGAGTTAGCAAACAATATTCTTAAATAATATACTTGAACTTATTGGATGGTGCCATAAACATAGTATCAATGTATATCTTGCTAAACAAAGGTGCTGGCATAGTGACAGTTGGCAGGATAAGCACTTTGGTTGTCTGATGGACCTGGCAGAGGTGGCAAGTACAAATATACCACACTATGTCAGTGCTAACTTGAGGCCACCAAAACTGTTCTAGAAGAGCTGAGCAAGTAGCAAAAAGTCCTCTATGTCCCAAGTTGTCATGTATAGCTTTCAAGACTTGTAAGTGATTGTTGGTAGGAATGAAGAGCTTGTGGGTGCCATCTCTGCTTCTTCACCAAAGTTTGCCACTAGTAATAAAGAACATTGATGCATAGCAAATGAAAGTGGCATATTCATTGTTGCTAAGGCATTCAGGTCTGACAAGGTTGTTAAGCCATCTCTTGACTAGAAGCATGTGAGTGTTGCTAGCAATTGCTTTAGCACTGCAGGGTACATCACTGTAAGTGGTAGTGCCATCATCTCAGAGAGGCTGAATATTGTTGCTATTTGCTAGTCATGGAGCATTGCTATTGTTGCTAACAAAAGTCACTAAAGGCTGGGGAGGCTGGAACTTGGCAAGAGAGGGTAATTGACATGAGGCTGAAGAGACTTGGTGAAGGAGTGGCAATAGCAGCTGGACTTGGTGAATGAAGCCATGCAAGTGATTGATTCCATCCTCATAGACAGAGTTGTCACTATTGTCAGGAAGGGGGTCACTAGGCTGAAGCTGGCATTGCAAAAGACCATCAGAGCTATGGAAAGTTCCTTTGATGTAAACTAGCTTCAAGTGGAATGTCAATATTGCCATGATCTAGTGGTTCATACTAGTGGAAGGCTGGATATTGGAGTTCTGTAGCATACCCTTAACATAATGAGTCTCACTTCAATGATGAGGTTCCAGACACCAATGAGGTACAGTTGCAAGGCTTGAAAAGCTCAATAAGATCCATAGAGTTCCAACTTGAGCTGACTGAATCTAGCCTCTCTATTGTCAAGTGAAATCAAGCCAAAGCAGTTGTAGCAGCATTCTTTGTGGCTGTTGCTAGTGCACTGGCAAAGGTAGTAACTGACAGCAATATATGAAGTGTCAACCACTAAGATGACAGGGTCAGGCAATTCATAATCAATAGGAACTAGGGGCTTAGTGTCTTGTAAAGTTTTGACAAGGTCTCACTGAGCATTGATCTGGTCTGGGCTGAATGCAAAAGGAATGCCAACACAAGTGAGTTTTGTTAAGTCATTGGTGTGCTGAGCAAAATTCTCGACAAAAATCCTAAGAACTCCAACTGTACCCAGAAAGGCTTGAACTTCTGACAGCAACTTGCAAGGACCCCAGCACTTGAGTAGGGCTAAGCAACTCTCATCTGGAATTTGACCACTAGGCATGCAAATGTGACCAAGGATCTTGAGGTCAGAGCACATAAAATGAGCTTGTGACCTGAGAAGGTGCTGCTGCAATACTTCATCTGCTGGAGAATTCTATTGGGAAGTTTGAAGAACTCCCATAGTGCTAGGCAAACATTTGGGTTAGCAGGATGCTTAGTGGGGTTACTGTTAATGATCTTCCAATCCTTGGGTCCTTTAGCACCAACATCATTGATAAAACTGAGTACATTGTGGGGTATCTCTGGCTGCAATATGAAGGTAATGTTGTTATAGAATATTGGCACAGAGTTGGTCCAACCCATTGGCAAGGTCACTAAGCAAAGAGCACTAAAAGGAGTCTGGAACATCAATAAGTCACATGTAGCTGGGTCAATAAGTCACTTGTCATAGCCAACATAGAGGTTGAGGGTAGCACCACAAATATGTCCAGCAAAAGATTTAGCAGCTCTAGACTGTGTACAATCCTGAGCTTACCATTCTTCTTGAGAACACAAAACCATTGTGAGCAATAAGCAGAGTGTGAAGGCTTGTAGATGCCAGCCTTGATCTTGTTGTGAATGATTTCACATACTTCCTTTTCCAGGCCTGGGGGTATAGGGCAATTGTGCTGAACCCAGGGTACATGTGGAATTGTTGGTATGCATACTGGCAGAAAGAAGTTGGGGTGCAAACTTCCTCATTCAGAGTCCTCCCAAGCAAAAGCTTTTTCTTGCTTGGCAACCATGTTGACAAGAACATTGATTTTGTTGCTAGTCAGAAAGCCTGTGTTGTGGTCTTTAACAACTTTTGCTTGTCATTTGCTAGTGCATCACTGTATTGGTATGAATGGCAGTGGATTTGGGTTGAGTGGTGGCATTGTTGCTAGTGGGTCACCAATAATGTATCACTCAATTCAAAAGTCTTTGCTAACATGGCCAGTGACAGGTTTGGTCTTCATAGCAATGGGCTTGTATTTCTTCTTTACTTGGACACCTTTCTGCTTAGTGGGTTTGTTAGTGACAAACTCAGAAGCAAAAGGGGTGTTAACATAAATGGGAGTAATGTCAGCATTGGTTGTAGAGATAGGTGAAGTCTGTCCAAGAATCAAAGGATTAGAAGTATCAGTAGAAACAAGATAAGAACAAGGGGGTAACAAAAAATCTGAAAGATCACTAGCTGTAGCATAAAGGTAAGCTAGGGCAGGATTTGTCTGTGTGGTAGAATTGGTAAGTACAATGTCTTTGTCCAAATTACAAGAAGCTATACAAGTTGCTAGACTAGTTGAATGATCATAGCTTATAATGACTGCTATGTCACTATTGTCATTGTTAATGTCTTTGGCAATGAAAGCAGCAGGGTGCTTCTGTTTCAAAGGGAACTTTTTGTCAATTCTTTCATTTAGATTTACCACATGGAAATGTTGGTATAGTGTGCCACATGCCAGTGTTGGGGTCAGTGATGGTGATGGTGGTCTTGACATCACTAAGTGTATTGACCACACTTTGAGTTAAAACATTGAATGGGCATCCAAGGAGAATGTCATAGGCAGGAGACTGTCAAACATGAATCTGCAAATAAACCAGTATATCACCAATGGTGCAAGGTATGTTGCAGGCAAGTCCTAGTGATTGATCCATAGTGCTGTTAGTGCTTTGCATGTTCAAGACAATGTTGAGGTCATAAGATGGTCCATGGTAACTAGTAATTTTGGCAGACATCAAAATTATCTGGGAGCCACTATCAGTGATGCATTCTACTTCTTCTTTGTTATCAATCAGCATCATAACAGAACAAAGCAACTGTGAATCCTTAGTGACAGTGAGCACCACAGGCTCTTTTCCAAGAGGCAATGAATCAATATAAGCTTCAACAGGGTCAACAGATGCAAGTGGAGCCTTATCCAATGTAAGTCCATTAGCAGTTGCAATATTGGATCCTAGCAAAAACTGAGGTTCTTCAATAGCAAACATCAGCAAAATATGTTCAAAAATGTCACTAGGGTCCTGTACTGTGTTAGCACTAGCTCCTACAAGTTGCTTATGCATAATGGCTGTCCTGAATTGATTCCTGATGTCCTGTGATACCAAGCAAAGTTCACCAACTAGAACTGTAACCTTGGTGCTTAAAACTCATTCAAAAACTGCTTTGGACTGTTCAATGTCATAGATGGGTGGCATAGTCCAATATGCACCATCTTTAGATCTGTCAGGAGCAGCAAAATACCTATTAGTGGGAGGGGCATAGCAACTGGGGATGCCAGAGAATGAGTGGACTGGTGGCTGAGCAATGAGTTCTTTAGCAACAGACAGTTGATTGCTAGCAACAAGCCATTCAGGTGCTTTGCCTTTGTCTGCAGGCCCAGCAGCAGGAGGTGGAATAGAATTGGATGGGGGTGAGGTCACTGGGGTGCTGCTAGCCAGCTTCACCTTGGGGGTATTGTTTGCTGGTCAATATGCCATGCAGGAAACTTGTACACCATCAAACTTTTTGCCAGGTCACCTGAGTGCAAAGAGTTCACATTCCAAAGCCTCAATCCATTCTTCCTTGCTTAGCACTCAGCCCATAGTGACATCCTGTTGCATTACCTCATGAATTAGTAACTGCTGCATTGCCACTCACTCTAGGTCAGGGTTAGCATTGGAAGAGAGTCTGCTGGTAATGATTTGTCCTGGGTTGAGCCTGTGTCATTCCTCAAAGTGTTCCATATAAAGCCATTTGCAAAATAGTTTGGAATCATAGCACCAAATGGTAGAATGATCTTGCCTTCAGTGTTATGATGGATCTTACTCTGTTGAATCATATCTTGCATTTTGATATATGTGCCACAGACCATGGTGTGACTTGTTTCACCATAGAAGTGGCAAGTACTGTTAGTGAACTGTTTGTGAGGCTGAGCATTGTTGTTAGTCAAGAGGGCTTCCAATTGTTCCAAGGCACTGATGATCACTGTGGTAGTCACTAACTCAAGGGTTTCCCTTTTTGGCATAGGTGACAGCAGAACTGGTGCATTAACAATTGGCAATGCCAAAGAGATACTGCTGGTGCCATTGCTGGAATAAGCAACATTCCTTGTTGCAATAGAGTTTGCCATTAGCAAGTAACCATCTAGCAATACATTAGAAATCCTGATAGTAGTCTGAAAACCTGTCCAAGGTCCCTAAGCCACTGTTAAAGGTCTGGTTAACAAGCCATTCAAGGTTGCCAAGGTTGTAACAAGCACTAGCATCCATGCCAGGGTATAGCCTGAGCACTGCTGCCTTCCATTCCTGGTACATGTAAGGTTGAGGTGCATTGTTGCCAATTGTAACATTGTTGCCAAATTCCAGTAAGCTAAGCCAAGTTTCTGCTATGTCATAAGAGACATAGCAAGCCACATATTCCTTCTTTTGGATATCATTGGTAATGCCACAGTCAGTGAAGAAATATTCCAATTCCTTGAAGTACTGAGGGAGTTCCCTAGGGCAACTCTCATCCCACTTAGGTGCAATGGTATTGTTGCACAGTGGCATTCTAGCATGCCAGGTGGTGGAGTCATTGTTCATATTAGCAGTTGTTGGTATTGATGGTGGAAGGGAGTTAGTTGGCAATGCTGGGATAGAATGGGCTTCTGGGAAGAAGATAGAGTTGGTAAGAGTTAGAGGTGAAAGAGGTGCATTGAGAAAGCTTTTGATAAAGGCACCTGGGAAGTCAGCAAGGATTTTGCTAACATCACAAAGGTTCCTCACACTTTCAAGTTTGTTGGCAAGGGGTTGAGGTCAAGTCACTGGCAAAGAGTGCTGAGGAGTTGACAAAGAAGATTGGGGTAGTTTGCTAAAGATTTGCAAGCAATATTTTGCTTGAGCTCTGGTTTCTGGGAGAATGGTTAACTTCAAATACTCTTGTGGTGGGCTCCAAAATGATGTGCTCCTATGCCACCTAGTGCTGTGCAGGAAACCTGAAAGGAGGACCTAACACTAGTCACTAAATAGGGTAGGTGGCAGTAGGAAGTTAATAGTAGAGGGCAAGTAACTGTCCCAGAAAACAAGAGTGAACATGAGTGCAAGGTGCAAAATGGAAAGAGTTGCTATTGCTAGCCTGAGTCACTAGATGGTAATAAAGAATTGCTAATGAGAGAAAGGGAAACAAGTGACAGTGAAAAACATTGCTAAGGCAGAGCAAACTTAGGCAGTCAAAGGGAGAGATGGGAAAGAAACAGGGGAGTGACAATAAACAGACTGAAATGGAGGACAAATGCAAACTAGTTGCTAGCCTCAGTTGCTAGCATTGCTAAATCAAAATATATGTGAAGGACACCCACAGTTGGTGTCACACAAAGTCAAAGACAAGGTCAGCAAGACTTATCACTAAGTCATTGTCAAAAGGAAGAGAGAGAGTGAGAGAGTGTAATAGAGACAAAGTGAAATCTCAAGCTGGTAAGCTTAGAGATAAAGAGAGTACAATTCAATTGGGTGATACAATTCTTGGGGTGTCTATGTACAGGCAGTATTTATACTATTTGAAGGTATAATATGGGAAAAGAAACAAATAGTCACCACTAGTGATGGCATCTGCCAAAGTGTTTATGATACATACATGGTGTCAATCTGTAACTGAGTGAAAAAAATAAGTGAAGTCAATGCAACACATAAAAACAATAAATCTCAAAAAGAGCAAGTCCAATGTCAATACCTGAAGTGTAGATGCTGTTCAAGTATGTTTGTAAGCTCAACAAGAAAAATAATAAGTAAGAAATCACATGACTATCAATATATCCATATATGGGGGGCAAGCCATGTTGTTGCCAAGAAAGTTGCTAGCAATCTTTGCTAAGAAAGGTCTTGGCCTTGTTGTTCTAGACTCAAGGTCCAGACTCCACTTGTGATTGATAAGTCTTCTGGTCACTAAAATCCCATGCAAATGCTGTGCTGTTCCAGACTTTGGGGCTAGGCCTCATGTGCTAACTGTCATGACTTGTGCCATGTCAAAATAGTCAGCTGCCATTCAGTCTGAAATGCCACAAATGGTGCTTAGTGACAAGTGGGTCTTATCAACATTCTGATGGGACATAGTCCTCAGGCCATGCATCATAAGTAGTATTCTCCTGGAACACTACCCCTCAGTCATCTATGTAGGACTTCTCAAAGTCCTTGAGATTGCCATTGCAGAATTGCTGCAACACAATTCTGTCTTCCCAGGTCAACACCCCACATGTTGACCCAGCAGTTCTCCCATGCACCACAGGTTGCTCAATTGTAATCACCAACCCAGCTTCTATAGAAGCTAGATCAGGAGCCACAATTATGCCCATTATAGCATGTCACTGACCATCCACTGCAGCCTGTTGTGCCACATAATTATGCAGCATCTCTTCAGGCTGCTGTAGCACTTGTAATAGGGTCAATGCTTTGTTGACCAGAGACAGTGGGGGTAATTGAGCCCCACCTATGAACAGCAATAGCATTGTATTATACCTGCAATCCATGTACCTTCTTTATCTGGAGGTAGTCTGCTACCTCCTGTACCAGCAAAATCATATAAAGTTCCATGAACTTTACAGGGTCAGTTGGGATAAGTTCCTCACCAAATAACTGCTGGATTGCAATATTTTTAGCTACTCTTGCAGCTAGACATTGCTGGGTTGAAGTCTTTGGGACCTCAACCTGGTCTTGTCAGAATACCAACACCCTCCTACAGAGAATGCCATCTGGGTTCACTTCACTGTCAGTACTTGAAGTGTCTCTGACATCCTCTGGAATTGTCTCAATAAATGCCAAGGGACCTGCTGTGTGTAAGCCCAGCATCAATCCCACTTGCAAACAAACAGGGCTGAGGGCCCTGTAAAGAGCTTCTTCCACACTCCTTAGCGGTGTAATCACCATTGAGAAGTCACTCAGACCTCCCACAACCACTGGAAAGGATCTCAGTCCTTCCACTTGCAGCATAGTAGGTGCATGCAAGGGAGTCTTCTGCTTCCTTGCTGCCCCTGCTGCACCCTCAGACTCTACTGTTGGGTACATTTGAGCAGAGGGCACATGAGTGCCCTCCATTGTGGAGCTCATCCAACCACCCAAGGATGGTTGTGGCATTGAAAATCTTTTCTCAGAAGTTTGACTTCAAGCTCTGCAAACAAGTCCACATTTGTTTGACTTAAAAAAATGTAATGTTTCCATTATGAGTTTGTGCAGCTTACAGTTCACACCTCATAAGTCAAAACCAGTCAATTGGTCTAGTCTACAAAGTATGAAGTAAGGCACTGCCTTATATAATTACAATATGGGTATTTAAAGGTAGTGTCATCTGACACTACCTAATAATAATTGATAACTAAATAAATATTATATGATTATGTTACTGAAGGGTAATAGGCACTCCATTACAACAATGGGGTAATCATGGTAGGAGATTCTTGAGGTTCTCCCATGTTCACTGGGAAGGACCCAAGTCTTCCCACTCACACCAGCATAGGCACATACAGAGGGTTTTTTTCTTTGTTTGCAAACATTGGCTGCACTGCAGGTTCTACTTTTGGGTACAGCCTCTCAGAGGGCACTCTTCTGCTCCTAGTAGCAACACCACCTAGACCAGCACAGCTGGTCTAATGGAAGTAGCTGCTGGCAGCACTCCTGATATCACCATGCTCTCTCTACCCACACCATGAAGTGATGTGGCAAGTTCCATTTATTCATATGGAGCTCCAAGCAGTACTCATCCACTAAATGTTTGGCATCAGAACCAAACACCTAGCTCTTGATGGTCATAATGGTGCCCAGTAAAGAAGGTGAATATTAAAAATTTTCATGTTCTAATTGCTATTGGCAGTGAACTTCTGAAGGAAGTTCAGTCTGCTTGGCACTTCATAGTGTGTCCAAATCAATGCAAATCTGACTTAAAAAAAATGTAAGTTGCCATTAGGGTTCTCACAGCTTACAATACACAACCCATAAGTCAATTACCTGTCATGATTTTGTACTATGGGTATGCAAGTAAGGCAATGCCTTATGTAATGCAATAGGTACACTAAATAAACAGCATGCCAATCAAAGTTAAATATAGTAATAATAAATATTCTGAATAATAGATAATGACTATACTAAGGAGGTTCAGGAAATGCTCCATTACAAAACCTTTGTTTCTCTGGTAGCAAGAACAATTAAACCAGCTAAAACTAGTTTCATTGGAGTGGCTGCTGGGAGCCCTTCTGACATCACTACACTCCCTGACCACATCTTGCTGTAATGTGGCAAATTCTGATGTTTTGGAAAACAATAGGTGTTGCTCCATGTATCAAAGGTTTTTGAGCTGGTAAAAATGCCTAAGTAAATCATGGATTCATGAAAACAAGTATGCCTTACATTATGTAATATGTACAATTAAATGGGCAGCACCAAAGGGTGCTGTCAAATACAGGTAAATAAAGTAGTATTCTGTCCAGAAATAGTATATCAGGTTTTCTTGTCAATATTTCCTTGGAAAACACTATCATGAGACACTGACTTCCTCCTTTCTTCCTTATTATATTTTTTCCAGTCCACTTACTCCTGACTTTCTTTGTTGTCATATTATTCTCATTTCTCTCTCTTTTATAAGCATAAAACAAGACACTTTACATGGCAGATTCCTATTATACCCAAATCTGAGGCTGTCTTCATAGAATGGCCTCACATTGGGTGAGGTACTTTCTGCCTGAATACAGGAGTGACTATAGGAACCACTATATGACACAAACATCTGTCAAATCCAAATATTTGTTTGTATCAAGGCCAATATGGTAGCTTAAGGAGAGGATCAGATATCCTAGCAGGAAGATCCTGCACTGAGCAGGCTAGAGACTTGCCTTGTGACAGAGATTTCTCTTCTTATGTGAGACCCAATATTACATTCCCATAATCTGTCAACTTACAGAGATGTACAAACCAGTTACATATGCAGGGTTTTCAAGGATACTTTGAACTACCCTCCAACTGTAATAACAATTATGTGCTACTGCTTCATGACATTTAGATCAAAAGATGGGTTCATAAGATGGACTCATGATGGGTGAAGGCACTTTCTGCCTCTTAAAAGGAATGACCACAGAAACCACTAAACAGCAGAAACATTTGATGAATTTATTTAAGAGAACAATATAATTGCTATGTTAGACAGGAATTTATTTACTTGTGCAGTTAATGAAAAAGCATAGATGGGAGCATCAGAGAATATATCAGAAGAAAGGGACATAACATTGTGCCCAATCTTCTCCAAATTTGTATGTTACAAAATCCATATGATAAGAGGGAGAAGATGAAATAATGAGAGTATTGATTGGGTGGTATAATGTTGTGTGAACATAATCAGGAACCCACATTAATAGATGTGTAGTAGGGGTAAACACTATCCAACCATCATTTGTGCACTTCCATGTAGCATATTGACTATCCCACACCCTCATAGAATTGTCACTTGAAGTAGAGACAGTGACCTTGCCATCTGGCAAGAATGCAACAGATGTGACAGGGCCAGTGTGGCCATGTAACTCCTGCAACTGTGCACCACTGGAGGCATCCCATACCCTCATAGATAACTCATTTGAACAAGAGACAATGGACTTTCCATCTGGTGAGAATGCAACAGATGTGACAGTGTCAGTGTGGCCATTTAATTCCTGCAACTGTGCACCACTGGAGGCATCCCACACCCTCACAGATTTGTCATATGAGCCAGAGACAATGGTCTTCCCATCTGGTGAGAATGCAACAGATGTGACCCAGTCAGTGTGGCCATGTAACTCCTGCAACTGTGCACCACTGGAGGCATCCCACATCCTCATAGATCTGTCATATGAGCCAGAGACAATGGATATCCCATCTGGTGAGAATGCAACAGATGTGACAAGGCTAGTGTGGCCATGTAACTCCTGCAACTGTGCACCACTGGAGGCATCCCACACCCTCACAGATCTGTCATATGAGCCAGAGACAATGGACTTCCCATCTGGTGAGATTGCAACAGATTTGACAGAGCCAGTGTGGCCATGTAACTCCTGCAACTCTGCACCACTGGAAGCATCCCACACCCTCACAGACAAGTCATCTGAGCCAGAGACAATGGACTTCCCATCTGGTGAGAATGCAACAGATGTGACAGGGCTAGTGTGGCCATGTAACTCCTGCAACTGTGCACCACTGGAGGCATCCCACACCCTCACAGATCTGTCATATGAGCCAGAGACAATGGATATCCCATCTGGTGAGATTGCAACAGATTTGACAGAGTCAATGTGGCTATGTAACTCCTGCAACTGTGCACCATTGGAGGCATTCCACACCCTCACAGATTTGTCATATGAGCCAGAGACAATGGACTTCCTATCTGTTGAGAATGCAACAGATGTGACCCAGTCAGTGTGGCCATTTAATTCCTGCAACTGTGCACCATGGAAGAAATCCCACACCCTCACAGACAAGTCATCTGAGCCAGAGACAATGGACTTCCCATCTGGTGAGAATGCAACAGATGTGACAAAGTCAGTGTGGCCATGTAACTCCTGCAACTGTGCACCACTGGAGGCATCCCACACCCTCACAGATTTGTCATATGAGCCAGAGACAATGGACTTTCCATCTGGTGAGAATGCAACAGATGTGACAGGGCCAGTGTGGCCATGTAACTCCTGCAACTGTGCACCACTGGAGGCATTCCACACCCTCACAGATTCATCATATGAGCCAAAGACAATTGATTTCCCATCTGGTGAGAATGCAACAGATGTGACAAAGTCAGTGTGGCTATGTAATTCCTGCAACTGTGCACCACTGGAGGCATCCCACACCCTCACAGATTTGTCATCTGAGCCAGAGACAATGGTCTTCCCATCTGGTGAGAATGCAACAGATGTGACAAAGTCAGTGTGGCCATGTAACTCCTGCAACTGTGCACCACTGGAGGCATCCCACATCCTCATAGATCTGTCATATGAGCCAGAGACAATGGATATCCCATCTGGTGAGAATGCAACAGATGTGACAAGGCTAGTGTGGCCATGTAACTCCTGCAACTGTGCACCACTGGAGGCATCCCACACCCTCACAGATCTGTCATATGAGCCAGAGACAATGGACTTCCCATCTGGTGAGATTGCAACAGATTTGACAGAGCCAGTGTGGCCATGTAACTCCTGCAACTCTGCACCACTGGAAGCATCCCACACCCTCACAGACAAGTCATCTGAGCCAGAGACAATGGACTTCCCATCTGGTGAGAATGCAACAGATGTGACAGGGCCATTGTGGCTATGTAACTCCTGCAACTGTGCACCATTGGAGGCATCCCACACCCTCACAGATTTGTCATATGAGCCAGAGACAATGGACTTCCCATCTGGTGAGAATGCAACAGATGTGATAGAGCCAGTGTGGCCAATTAACTCCTGCAACTGTGCACTACTGGAGGCATCCCACACCCTCACAGATTTGTCATCTGAGCCAGAGACAATGGAGTTTCCATCTGGTGAGAATGCAACAGATATGACAGGGCCAGTGTGGCCATGTAACTCCTGCAACTGTGCACCACTGGAGGCATCCCACATCCTCATAGATCTGTCATATGAGCCAGAGACAATGGATATCCCATCTGGTGAGAATGCAACAGATGTGACAAGGCTAGTGTGGCCATGTAACTCCTGCAACTGTGCACCACTGGAGGCATCCCACACCCTCACAGATCTGTCATATGAGCCAGAGACAATGGACTTCCCATCTGGTGAGAATGCAACAGATGTGACAGAGTGAGTGTGGCCATGTAACTCCTGCAACTGTGCACCACTGGAGGCATCCCACATCCTCATAGATCTGTCATCTGAGCCAGAGACAATGGAGTTTCCATCTGGTGAGAATGCAACAGATGTGACAGGGCCATTGTGGCCATGTAACTCCTGCAACTGTGCACCACTGGAGGCATCCCACACCCTCACAGATTTGTCATCTGAGCCAGAGACAATGGACTTCCCATCTGGTGAGAATCCAATAGATGTGACACAGCCAGTATGGCCATGTAACTCCTGCAGCTGTCTACCACTGGATGCATCCCACACCCTCACAGAATTGTCATATGAGCCAGAGACAATGGACTTCCCATCTGGTGAAAATGCAACACAATTAACACTACTTTCCTGCAATATGCTCACTTTGGCCATTGTCAGTCTTCTTTCACCAATTAGAGATGGAATTAAAGGGAATTCCTCTTTCCATCTTTTTATTAGGTTGCTATCACTTAAGAATGTTGCTAATGCTGAAAGATATAGATGTGGTGTGGACTGAGCTGCTGGACTTGATGTAAAGTAGGCAGCAAAGTTAGCTGTCTCATTCATGTTTTGTATGAGATATGAGTAACTGTCAACCTGTTGCTATCATACTATCAATCTTATTGAATATATTGAATTAGAACTCTCTTGCCTTCATAATACATTCAATGACTTGTTGAAGCATGATATGACACTGCTTTGATAATTGAAGTAAATTCATCACTTCTATCCAAAAAAGCACATGAATTTCAAGGAATTTTTCCATTTTGTATAAAATATTCTTGTGCTCTTGTAGTGTGGCTTTCATTATGTGTTGTGCCCAGTGCTGGCATGCATATTTAAGGACACCTGATATTTTCTCCTTGATACAAGTTTGAAGATTTGGTACTTGGGTGTCTTTGAAAAATGATGAAGGTAAATTGCAGATGTTAAACTGAAGCTCTCTCTGCATGATATCAAAGCAAGACTGAGCAAGTAGAGCATGATGAGAGGCTGCATCACAGGACATGTCCTTGGTATAACTTGATGAATTGTTGAAATCTGTCAAATATATTTTGGATGATTGTCCTTGAGCAAAGACAAAGTCTGGAAAAGAAGCATGGTACCAAAAGACTTTATCATTTTTCACATAAAGAACTGCATGGAGCTTTTTAATGAGATCATCAGCTCGCTCTTCCATATCTTTTACATTTATAGCATTACAGAGTCCTGCTGCAACAGAAGTAGATATACGCTTTTCAGTGCAAAGAATTGTATGGAGGAGTTTTAAGCGAGCTTCAACATGATCCTTTTGAACTTGAACAAATGCTTCAGACAGTATTTGATGGTACAAATTATCAATCAGTGTTCTTGAATCAAAAGAATCTGGCACTTCTGACATTTTTGTATCATTTGTAGGATCAAGCAGCTGTCTCATCTTATCTTGTTGCTCTCCTGGGGTTCCTGATGATATGTACCTCACAGCAGTTGAAGCATAGATAAACAGACCATTTGCTTTTCTTCCAAGCTCTTTGAGTTCAAGCTTATTCTGAAACACAGGCAAGGCATGATGTAAGTATGTCATAATATCTCTATCAGCCTGCTCCTGAGACACATCTTGAAGACAACAAACTGAGTCAGGTGGAAAGGATGCACATAGCTTGGCAAGTTCAGGATCTGGTCTACTTGTAACAAGAAACTTGAGCCCTTGTAAATGCCCACTTTGAATAGTCATAAGCAGTTTTCTGAGAAATTCTGCTCCTGCTTTTCCCTCAATTTCATCTAAAGCATCAATAACTATGAGGTATGGTGGTAGGTCTGAAGAACGGTTCTCAACAGACTTCTGCCAAGGTCCAACTAAGAGGTCATTCATCTGATTTGACAAGGGTTTGTTGACAGAGTTAAATCCACCACTAGCAGCATGTAATGACTCTGCATACACATGAGAGTGATGAGCAAGCTGATAAACCAGAGTAGGAATAATATGTTTTTGATATTTTGTCTCCTCAAATTGCCTAGAGCAAAAAAAAGTGGCCTGCAAAGTCCTCAACACTTCTTTGCCATTGTCAAACTGCTCAGCTACAGAGTAGGCAATAGTTGATTTGCCTGAGCCTGCATGGCCAGTCAGCCAAAAAACTGGTGGGCTTGTTAATGCTGAATCTTGAGCCCATTCATAAATTTGTTCAAGAATAGAAACACGAGTTCCTAATAGGCAAGCTCCACGAGACAATGTTGGCACACCTTCAAGATTGTAATTGTATATAGCCTTGTCAGAATAAGGCCAATTCTTGAGTTGTAGTTTCTAAGGATCAAATTAGTTTATACCAGTTACTTAAAACCATGCCAGTCTCATACATCAAGTGATTTTTGCAGATTAAAAATATTCTGATCAATCTTGAGAGCAAACCTAATCTAAAGAAATTTAGTTTTAGCTTTATACTTCAAACATGCATACAAACAATCACACCTGAAAATCCTTTATCTGCTCATCAATGTATTTGAAAATGCTATTGAGCTGTGACTTGTCCTGCTCATTCTGAAGAATTTTCTTCCATGTTGCTTTCTTAGATATACCATCAAGTTCACTAAGCTTAGTAGCAAGTCTCCTGCTCAACATTAGCCTTACAATAGTAGGTAAATATCACTGAACACACTCAGCAAAGACTTTCATCAGATCCTTTGAGTCAGTATCATTGGTCTTGGCCAGCTCATGTTCCATAGCACTGAGGCGTTCTTGAGTTCTTACTATCTGAGTTTTTAACTCATCATTGTTGTCAGAAACAGCCTGGAATCGAGTTCAGCTGATGCATCATATAATATGAAGAAAAAACATACATCATAAAGCTCAGTAAGAGTATTAACAATACCAAGAGGAACCTGGAATGGTGTTCCAGCCAATGAATCCTCAGCCTTCTTGAGCAAGAGCTCAACACCATTCCAAGCTAGTTGAAGTCCATCTTTCATCACGGTGCCTGAGCTATGAATTAGACAAAGGGCTAAGATGACCAATGCCCATTGTGCTTACCTGTATCCATAGAAGCTAGCACAGATGAAAAAGCCGGTCAATTGTGAGAGATGTGTTCGAAGGATTGACCCGAGCGCTTACGAGCAGGTGGTGAATCACGACGTTTTGAAAACACTGATTTGAGCCATCGAAACACTGATTTGAGGCCTTGGATGAGCATTTGCCTCTTCGAGGAGGGCTTGTCTTTCTGGTCTGCGGACATGTTACAGCGGCGATAGGGCTATACAATGCGAACAAGGTGGATGATAGTGATAGCGAGAGTGCCACGAGTTACAGCTGTCATCTTGTCGCGATGAGACCGGTGTGGCCATGTTGCCCGTTCCAAATTTGGGCAACCAAGTCCCAGGCCACAGCACATCCACATGTTCCAATATCCTTCTCACCATCACCTATTTTAGCCTGAAAATATTCGACCGTACCCAAGCCTGATATGTGCGTGGGTCAGATCGTTCCATGGCCGTCGCGTCTCTGCCAACCAGTCATCTTTGTCTCTTTTGTGCCAACTAACTCCGAGAGAACTCACAGCCTTGTCTTGTAGTCTTCTGCGCTCACATCTCTCCTCTCACTTGTCTGGCCATTGTCATCCAACGAAGGCCTTGTCGCGTCGAGCGGAATCTCTTACTTTTCATTTGCGAGAGGCCCATCAATGACTCATCCGCAAACAGCAGCCGTGCGCCAGACAATATCTCGAACATTGCAATGCCCTCACTCGGCATTCCCTTTGAACGTCCCCCGCTCGTCCACGTGGACCTGTTATCTTCACCCCTGCTGCCGCTAGTTGTACAAGCCTCCCGTGGTGCTCGTCTGCGCCTATCCCGTCGATCAATCCTTCGGCACTCAGTGAAGCCGATTGCTGTACATGCGAGGACGATGATTCCGGTGGAAGTTCGTCTCTTCGATCGGTAGAACAACCGCAGCTGTGAAGGAGGATTGCGATAACTTGGCGTGATAACCTCTTTTCAGGTCGTCTTTGATGACACAAGTCTACACAAGAGCAACGGCAGGTACTCACCTTGTCATTTATGCTGTCGGCGTAGGACGAACGGGGTGTTCTTCCGCGGCCTCAAAACCCTAGCAACAGTCGTAATGGGAGTCGAAGATGCTGAATTCTGGCCCACGGGAGTCAAGATGACTTGTTGTATAGATCAACCACCGAAGGTTTGGTCTCACGTCTGGAAGAACGGCTGCGCGACCGAATCCTCCATGAATGGCGGCCGCACCACGACCAGGTCTCTACGGCCAACTTTCTTGCACACTCCTCTTTCGCCGTAATCTCGTGCGCCCTAATCACCCTTGACAAGAACCATCATCCAAGTCGTACTTTGGACACGTTTTTGCTCGGTAGGAAGGGGAGCTTGATGTTCCCAGAGGTAAGATTGAGAGTTTACTAGAGTGTGTTGTGTGGCTGCGCTGACACGAGGGAAAACACAACAAGTGATTAGAAGAAGTACGCGGTCGATTTTATCGCTTGTCAGTAGAAGAAAACTGCAAAATGCTTAGAACGAGTATGTTTGGTTTGTCTGTCTACCGGATGATAGTACATCTGACGCGTCCACCTAATAGAATGAACCACCGTCTTTGTCGACGTCTCACTCGAAATCAAAATTGAAGCAGCTCCAAAGACTTGGGAGTGGAGGAAGATCGGTATAGCGTGTTCTTGGATGTCGAAGAGCGGAATGCAGGATTCAAATCAGATTCTGCATGCAGAAGGAATCGAACAAGAGGATAATGGATACAAGGTGCAAACGAGGAAAAAGAGTGTTTCCGTGCAGATGATGTCGAGCAAGGTTGACAGAGGTGGAGATAGCAAGCCTTCTCTCGTCTCTTTTTCCAGAACAATCCATGACATTTCTTTCTTCTCAGCTCTCTTACTTCCGTTATCTTAGTGTTATTATGACCAACAATGATGATGAAAGCCGTCGAAAAATCCATTTCTCTTCCACTTTTCATCCAGCCGAATTAAACTTAGCTACGAAGCTGTTGGCTCCCCCCGAAACCCTGCTATGCTATACACCGGTTGCGAGATTCAAATTACCCACACACACCTCCCCTAACATCCCCCCCCCCCCAACTACATGCCTTATTCTCGATATTTGCAAATGAGATGACGGTCTGCGGCCTAGCGTCTCGCTCAAACTATGTGTTGCTGCGCTGATTGCTCTGGGTGTGGGGGGGTTGGTGGTTGTGTTTGTGGTGGGTGGTTGTTTTTTTTTGGGTTGTGTTGTGGTGTTGTTCGAATACAAGTGAATGAGGAAAGGGAGTTCAGGTGAAATATCCTACAGTATTTGATGGATAGAGGTACGCAGCTTCGCTTCATCTCTTTTTCGGGTCAATCGTTATACTTTCTGCATAGTTTCCTTGCCGTGTCGAATGCACAAGATGAACTGTGAAAAATAACTTTGAGTGGATTGAGGCGAGCCGACTGAAGCGGGATCAGTCCGCTGAGAATTATGATTTCACTGCTGGAAAAACTCGTGCGAGCCTCAATTATCTACATCTGTACAACCTCATCCTTATTTACCGCTCATTCCTCTTCCACCAATGCACCTCATCTACCCTTGATGAATGCGGTGGTAAAACATGGTGAACAGAAAAGCCGGAGAAAACGAGAACGTGCACTTACCACACACACCTCTGCCACCCTTTACTTCAATCTGTCATTGAACCAGCATTGATGGCACGTTGGCTGGGGTTTACGGTGGGAAAATGGAACAGACGCTGGTCATGATTAGCGCTTTACCTCGTAGAATCTCTTCCAGACGACATACTGAATTTTTGACTGAAACTGAAACTTAAAAAGGACCACGAGCTCATTGAAAATGAGTGATGAATGATTTTTTGAGGCGAATGTCAAGAGGTATGGATCCCAAATGTACAATACCTTGTCACCACTGACTTTTTCCCAATAACCATTGCGACCTCTCTCTGTCCGGCGCAGCACCACAATGAAAAGCTCGGGAAGGATCAAGATCATCTATTAGCATATAGCTCATCACATACCGGGTCGATGTTGATGACGATAGCTCCTAAACAAATCAAGTTCAAAATAGTTTTGCACAAGATCAATGCGGCAGCCTGAGAGCGAAGGACAACTGCTCAAGAGAGTGTTTTCTAAGGAAAATGGCTCCAGACAATAGAAGACTTCTTCCCCCAGGATCGAAACGTCTCAAAGAAATGATATAACATGACTCTTTTTTTCCCACTGGTTCAAATTCCAGTGCCAGCAGTGGCCAAGCCTTGTTGAGGGCTGAAGGCTTGGCTCACAGTCCTGATAATCCCGAGCTTTTGACCCAAGCTGAGCCCTTTCAAGTTGCTGGTACTAGTATCAATGTTTGGATGCCTATGGTAGACACTAAGAGACATACAGAACTTGAAATAGACTACATAATGTGATACTATCACGCAGGATGAAATTCGAGCACGGCCATCTCACCTGTATGCCAAAGTTCGACAAACCGAAGATCAGCCTTGCCAGCAATATCAATGAATTCCTCCATTGTACGCTCTCTACTGTTCAGCAAGACCATCGTAGCGATGTCTAGATTGTACTGGTGAACATGACCAGCACCATAATTCGGAAGTAATGGCTCCGGTGCCTCCTTCAGTGTTAACACAGAGTCGGCCTGGGGAGTTCCAGTATAATCACGATTCGTGTGCTGAAGGACATAGTCATCTGCGTTATACAGATAAGTTAGCATATCCAGAAGCTTTGCAGGAGGGCCACGCACGGAGAAGGATGCAAGCACTGGGCTTTAAGACTGCGCGGATGTTGCGAAGAATCCGAATACATTTTTCATCCGACCAGTGCAACCTAATCATAGTAGTAATGTTAGGGTCCTAATACAGGGATTTGTAGATAGATTGTTCACAAGATGTTCTTTAACTGCGGATCCTTTACATCAGGAAGCACATGCTCAATGACCGATTGATACTCACGTAGTACACATCACACCCTTCAATCGGCGATTCAACGAAAAATTCAATAGCCTTCAATTCGATACGTTTTTCAGCAATTGCGGAGGGCAGGAGCTCCGGACAAACTTCCATCTCCGCTTGATGAATCCTATCGGGCCGATCCTGGAGCTTGAGCAGAAGATTCGGAAAGGCTTTGATCAGCTCCATAGCCATGGTTCCAATGCCCCCGCCAACATCATTGACGATTGTCCCAGCTGGATATTTTCCCCAAGGGAAGTCTATAGCTCTGCTGTGAGCGCCACATCCACGGACGGGAAAGAATAAAGCAAGAACGTACCTGAAAGAACGGCTGCTGCCTGTACGGCATCATTCCATCCGCGCAACCCGAGAGCAAACAATCCTCCTTGTTCTGCACCCTCCGGAGTGCCCTGATAATATCAAGCAATATGATCTCTGCACTAAATATGGTAAAAAACAACAGTACCTCCTCAAAATATTCAAACAGAGATCCATCAAATCCCGTCATCCTGTTCCATGCCGATTGCTCGATTTTTTTCTGATTTGAATTTGAGAGAACGTCCACAATCATCATTGCTGCCTTGTTGATTTCATTACTTTGGATTTGATTAATCAGTGGGTCAGCGAAAGAATTCCTTCGTAGGTTGCAAAGTCGGTGTGTTTGATACTCACTAAAAAGATAAATAGCCTGTTAGAGGGTTTGAAGATACAAGTTGAATGCTCAGACGGTTGTTTGCGAAACGATCTGTCGCAACTGTAAAACAAAGTATCCATGTAGAGTAAAAATGGCACTTCGAGGTTTGTCATAGAATGACATACCTTCTTGGAAGATATGCTTAGTAGCTAATAGACGCATGATTTGGCCAAGTTTCTCATGATCAACACCGGCTTTTTCTCCGATTTCCTTGATATGCATTCCTAACGGGCGTTCTTGAAGGATATCCGGTATCTTGAACGTGATCACGACGTGCAAACAAATAGGTTCAAAGAACTGCCAAGGTCACCATCAATTATATACACTTTACGCAGATCTAAGCAGCACCCTAACCTGTGTTGCCCTCTGTCATAAAAGAGAAACTCAATGAGAAATCCAAAGATCTATGAGAAGTCAGAAGCAGAGCGGCGTACATTGAGTACAGTATGGCTCGGCCGCGCGAGGGTCGCGCACAACTGAGCACAAGCACCTTCAAGTATATGAACGGCATCATTCAGTGGAGGGGAGGAGATCGCTGCGTCCAACGCATGAGAGTCCAGGCTGTTCAGAGAGAGGAGTGAGGAGTCCGTGAAGTGAGATTCAATTGTATTTGCCGTCTCTTTTATAAGTGCGACTAGGGCAGAAATTTGTCAATTAGTAAGAGGCTCCATCGAGGATTAGGAATGTGCAAACGGTGCCCCGACACAGGCTTTTTATATGACGAGCAAAGGACTCGTCGGTGCTGAAAGTATCGTAAGATCATAAGAAGCAAAGCCATATTGAGGTAACATGATCACTTTGTCACCATTATCTCCTTCAGCCAGGTACCGGTGGTCCGAGCTCGACTGTGAGCCGGGCCGATCGTCGGGCTTTTGAAGGCTTGAACACCTCAGGCCTTGTAAAAGGCTTTAGTAGCAAAGGTCTCCAGTTCATTATTTCACCTTCTATGATGATGTCCCAAAGTACTACACACCCTGCCATCTCTGTAAATTTTTATTTTTTCAGGAATTCTGTGCCAAACCTCTAACTACCCAAAATTTAGTAGCTCTAACTGTACCTGTAGTTGACAGATTATTGTATTGACCTTATGACTACAGCCTAGGATTGATACATATGGAGCTGAATTTACAGGATCGGCAATAATATACCGTGTAATGTATCAACCGTGTTTGGGGGAGTTAATCCCTGCTCACCTTGCTGCAAACTGCTGTTTCTCGCCATTAACAACATGAATATGCTCTACACTACTGGTTGATTTTGGATACGCTCCATGTGGAACCGATGGATTCCACTGTGGTGCAAGTTCGAATTCCTTGATTCCAACACTGTAATTGTTGTCATTCCATCAAAATTTGATTTCTGTGTCAAAGCATAAGCTCTTCGTTACTATGACATATCGAGAGTTTCTGTATGTTATGAATGTAAAAATATAGAACTGAGCCTATCGTATACAGAGCTACAAATGTTATTGACAGAGGGAGCAGGAAATACGTCACATTTGCATCGTCTCATGTTGAGTGTTCTGGAGAAAACATGTGGGAAAACTCGGGTTCAAGGAGGTAGGATATACGAGAGGCCAAATCCACGCTATCTGGTGCTCGGAGCAAAGGAAGATGCGGATGCCATTGTGGTTCATTGATGGGAGATAAAGGGAAGATCAGAGAAGACATTATGAGAAGAGATTATATGAGATCATGGGATGTGAGATCGTGGTAAGACTCACAGAGTATGTAATCTGGTACCGTTGGGGCATTTATCTACAGCTCTGTCAGCTGCTAGAAACATGACGAACATCATCCATGTGTTTGAAAAGGGAAGCTGGGTTTAAGGAGATCCTTCAAGTTCTAATCTTCACGTTTTTTGTTTGCACCCCCTGTCCATTTTGGACTCAATAGTAGTAGCTTCATGGCTGATAACGTGAAAAAGAGATGCCAACGAAATTACACAGTTGTATTACATATATGGCAATGCAAACAGGTTAAGAATAGACTTTTGACTTCTGATTTACATCCTTAGAATGCGGTCCGCAGTTTGCCGGTATCGGCAGCTAAGTGCCGCAATTTACATCTATGGTCGGCAACTAAGTGCCGGGATATAAAGTAGACTCCGACGGATGCCCAAGTCCTTTGAGAACGTACCCATTTGCACCATCTGGCAAGTGCCAGACGAGATATATGGAAGGTTACTACAGCTGCTACCCACCAGTATATTGTCGGACGCCTTGTCCACCTTATTTGCCGCTCTATCCGCCACCCTATCAATCGCCTCGCCAGGTCCATTATTGTGTTCCGTATTCGCCACCTCCTCAAGTACATTATTGGACACCTTATGCCACGTCTGTTCCACTACATAAACGTAATTTGTTTAAGCCCTGCACTCAGACTAGAATACCCCGTTAACACTTCCCAAAAGCCATACCATGCTATTATTATCCGCCGCGGCCTTGTTGGATACCTTATCCAACTCCGCTTTTTCTGTATTAATCCGGAGGTAAACTCGGTGAACTTTGTTTTTAGCTCTCAACTTACTGCACTAGCTAATTGGCGTACTAACCTAGACTATTCTTAATGACACGCGTACATGGGTTGTATTCGAAAGACACCGCTGGCTATTGTCAATGTATATTTCATTTCAACAAGAGGACTCTACCTGTACACCCTCAGCACGCAGCCATTTTGGCCTGTTATTCCGTGTGATCCTGATAATCAAAGCAGTCATCACACATCTATTTCTTGCCAACTTTCCAACCTCTGGCGATATGGCAACCACTACTATTTTCGAGGTATGGCTTTGACAAAATCTGTTGATATGTAGTTAGAAAATTCTATGACGGACAGGGCACGCACCGAAATTGTAAGCAAAAATGTAGATGACCACCAATGCTAGTCAACCAGGCTGTCGCATATCCTTCATGTTTAACTCTTGGTAGATGCCTCAGCTGCCTATGCTCTTTAATCATCTGGGCCTGCAAAGGAGAATGACCCGAACTGTGGTCCCATTGCAAATGTCATCTCTGATGAGTTCGTGTGCAGCTGGATGCCACTACAGACATCCGATACGCCACAAACTCCCATCTGTCTTGTTGTGTATGATATAGTCTCAATTATGACCACCTATTATTCTTGGATTATGGCTATCGATCCTGCAGACATTTCATGTTCTTCTGTACTGGACCGTTCGAATCCAACATACCAGTCTCTATTCCTTTATCTGCTGTCTGTACTCAATTTCCTCGTCCCCCGCTGCCAAAGAGGTGTTTCTTGCTGACTTTATTATGTGTGACATATATTGTCATGTACTAGAAGTAAGCAAGATTTCTCTATGGGACCCTGCGCTCTTCGATACCCTTCTTCCTTACTCTGGAGCCATGGTCAGTGGACTAGGGACTGAGGTCGTATCTTGCCGCTGACTAGAACTCTACATCGACGCTCATTATGTCCTCAGTGAGACTTACCTCGCATTTCACTTCCTCCTTTGTGTAAGTCTTCCCGGTCGTTTCACCTCTCGTACCTCATATCTCACCAGTCTCTTCCGAATCTGTTTTCTTCCATCCCGGTAATACGCCACGACAGCATACCGCATCTCATTGCTCCTCATAAAACCAAGCAGCATGGATTTGGAGCGTTTGTCAGCAGAAGGTCTCATTGGGATTGCAGATTGAGAGCGAGAGCGCAAATGGCGTGAGTTTGGGTAGAATACATGTGCGTTATCAGAGCTGTTTGCTTTCCTTGATAATAACCAAATGGATTCATTTCAATCTGTATTGATAAGCACCCGTTAGGCGTGCGATCACGATCGTGTTACATTTGATGCTGAAGGTTGTGGGGTCGTACCTACCTGCAGACAACCCTTTGTCTTCTTCTTTCCTCCCGTTTTCGATTTTTTGGAACAAAAATGCCGTCTACACGGTGAGAGAAGCCTCAGTCAGGTCGACAGCGGCCCGGATCAGCCGCAGTTGTGAGTTGTCACTGTCCAAAATGTCCAAAACATATCGGCAGCTTAGGCACCCCGGTAATATAAACGGTCGTCCCCTGACAAGTCCCTGGCCTTGTCAATGAACCAGACCAACGATGGGACAGTTTACACAGCTACCTCAAGTCTTCACTCACTCAGGCGAGAGTCGAGAAGCTGAAACTCTCTACACCTTCCTTGCCTCCGTCTACTCATCCTTCCCTCCTCGCCCTTCTGTTTCACGATGCCCCGCGCGCCTACTTTTCCTCTGTCTCTCTTTCTATTCTCCACGTCTCCACCCTCATTACCTTCTCTGGATTTGTCATCTTGGTCCTCGGCTACCCTATCACCCTCGAGGCGTGGCCGGATGCGGAGCGAAGGCGATGGTAATGAAGCTCACGCCAAGGGGTCTCGCGGAGAAGCTGAGATCCTGGCCATGGTTTGCTCGTGCCTTTCCACGCCTGTCACCGTCCATCAAAAAATCGAAATCTATGCGTTCCAAGCGCTTCTTCGTCCCTGACTGATTTGTCCCATGGTGTACTTGGTCTTTAATTGATTGTCTTTCCCCCAAGCACAGCTTCGCTCGCATATATATCGTGTTCTCTCGGAGCTATTCGTCGCCTCCCACACACCAATTGCCCATGAATGACTCGCAATGGCGACCTGCGCTGTTTGTGGGGATCTGACGTTCGTAGTGATCAATTTCACGGAGAGATTGATTCCTACCCAATGTCGAGCATCGAGCGGTTCGACCGCGCATTCGTAGGCCCATTCATCTTACCAATCTCCTCACTGACAACCAACCAAAACATCAAATTTCCATAGTGTACAAATTTCTCGTGCTGCAACGTCGTCTCCCCAGATCTTCATGTGTTGCTTGATTACTACGAGTACTCAGATCCAGAGTCACACCTTCCTCCCATGGCCACTGCCCCAACTCCTCCCCGCCCTCCTCCACGCATCGTCTGGGCTTTATTGTCACGTTTGCGACGTCCCTACCTGCCCCCTGACAAGGGACGGGGAGCCGAGTCCAAGTCCAAGTCTGGATATTCCTCATAGCAACACACCCTACGGTTCGCAGCCATGCATCTATCAACCCGATGCTTATGCGCTCTCCGACTTCTCGACCTATGAGCACTGCTATGATGCCACGAAGCGGTACCTCGCTAGTACTCCTGTGCCTGTGCCCCCGTGCCTACCATTGATAGGCTGGTTTATGACGCGCCCAAACCCGGTGCCCCTACGACTAAGCGACGCGGCCGCCCGCCCTCTTCGGCCTCGGGTGCGACACTTGAGCATCGTAGGAAGAAAAGGGGGAAGAGTAGGATTGATGCTGCGGGTGTACCACTGACGAGGGGGAGGAGGAATAAGAGGGCTTATCCATGTCCTGTGCGTTCTTTCTTTCTTTACTTGCTTTGGCTAGTGATGAGGTACTTACGAGGATTGGATGCGCCTAGACACCTGGATGCTCGAAATCGTACCTTAACCCGAACGGGCTGAAGTATCACCAGGAGAAGGGGACGTGTAAGATTGAGTTTCCTGTCGAGTTTCGAGTTTCCGCTGCGAAAACCACCGTGCCTTTATCTACACCTTCAACCACTGCTCTTGCAACGTTCATTGCTCCGATGACCACTGATCTGCCAAAGTCTCCCTCTCCGCTCTCTGACGTCCCAACGACCCCCAAGCAAGCGCCTCCACATCACTTGGATTATATTCCACTTTCCATAGCCAGTCACAGATACGAGCATAAGGAGAGCCATCATCCTCAGCCCAGGCAGCTGCGAGTCTGTGATCTCGAGTTGATGACAAATTGGGGGACGAAGTCGTAAGGCCTGCAAAAATTTCTATTCGTATAGCATTGGGTAGTAGTAATAGATAGTGTGTTTGAGCTGTCGATGGGTTGTTGCTTCCGTTACTTTCGTCTCTTTCATACATTTTATAGTTATCTATTTATTAGTCATGTCTAGACCTCTGCGTGTTACGTGTAGAGAGTATGGAGCAACGATTGTACATAATGTTAATGTTAATGATGCAAAATCTAAGTCAGCTATCAGCTCAAAGTTATACAAACTTGGCCAATTGTGCCGTGCTTAGTTTTGCAAGGGTTCGCGGGCTCTTTGTAAAACTAGTCCTCACTTTAAAAGTAGACTGGACAATAGATTTATTGATTTTATTTCAATAGCAAGAGATGGTCTCCAACTAACAAAGTGGGCTCAAATAGTATATTAGACTAGTAGTCCAGAAGCAACTAATCACTTGTAAGCCTAAGTGATCCACTCCCTGGGGATGGCCGAGCCGTGGCAAGTAATTGCTTGGTTCTTCCCTCCGAAATCCTCCCTTCTTTATACCTCGCATCCCTTGCACGGACCAGGGTATTTCCGTGTGTTTTCGTCATTGTCCGAGAGCACAGTCAGCCAATGGGAGGTCTGGGCGTCGGGATTCTGTATGGACGAGGCTTGGCAATGCATAGTGAGGCTCTTTTTCTTCTCCCCCTTTTTCTAGACCCTTCCTTCCTATGCTGAGGCTACTGTGACCATGGAGCACTGGCTTCTGGGTTAGGCTGGTGATGTGAGTGGCAGTTGAGGCAAGCTGGGTTTTGGCTGGGGCTATCACTCTGATCAATTCTCTCAATCAAGTGATGTGCTCAGTGCTCAATCCTCAACCCTTTGCTCTGGTTTTGTTGTTGCTGCTTGCAGGCAAATCTTTGACTTTTTGGGATTTTTGGATGGGATCATTGGAGCAGAATTTTGTTAAGCTAAGTACTTTCTCTGCCTACTGTTTTTGGCAAAATGCTTACAGTTTTCAGCATTTTTAGATATATTGAGAAAGTCCTTTCTTTGATTAAAATACTAGTCATTATGGGTAAGTACCACTGTATCATTAATGTTACCACTGATTACTGCAGTTTATATTCTTTTTTGATGTGTACATATGCACTGCGTGATGACCCTGGGCTAAGCATGACTTTGCATGTTCTGCTCAAAGACTTTGCACACACCAGCCCAGTGAGTCCACCACTCTTCATTCTTATTTCAGTTCATCAATACATATGCATGGCTCATTCTATTTGTGAACCCCATGAACAACAACAACAACAACAACAACAACAACAACAACAACAACAACAACCCCCCACTCACACACAGGACATGGCCCCCCCACAGCTTTGGGGCTGTTTGTTGTCTGTTCCAGCTGCTATGGTGGGTGTACTGACACCCATGGCCATTGTTAGGTACATTGCAGAGCTGTTGGTGTGTAGCCCAGCACTACTTCAGCTGATTGGTGTTGCCATATCATCATCATTCACCCACCACACCACCACCACCACAACAACAACAACAACACTTGCACTGGTCATAGCAACACAAACAGAGTATGAACTCCAATGGATCAAACTGCAGTAAAGTGGCTGTGAGGCATAACCAGCACACTTGAAAAGGTGTCTGGCCAGAGTACCAGTAGGAGTGTCCATGATTTGTGCAGAACTACCCTGTCCTATCTGTTTGGCACATAGCAGTTTTTGCCTTGACAAGGATTTTCTCACTATGCAAAGTTTACTATACTTTTTCCTTGCTTTTCTTCATTCCACACACAAAGATTGTAGACATATCACAAACACCCCATCTCACTCAATACTAGGTTTACCAAGGTGTTTCATTACCAATTTGTCCTTAGCTATTAGTTAGTGGAGGTAGATATCTGAATTGTAACATGTAACCCCATGAACACTATGAACCTATGTCACACAACATGACAAAGTAAATTACTTCCCTCAGTGTCATGATACACACATGACCTGTGAGTTCTCTGGTTTTGTCCACTTTGTTTTAGTATGTTGATATGTCATGTCTACATCCACAAAAAATTACAATATAACTTTGTTTTAGTCTCAGTGACATGCCACCTTGCAAATTGTTGTTGTTAGTGTAACTGTAAGGGCAACCTCCCAGGCAGTGGATCAGAGTCACGCAGCTAGCAGAGGGGAATCTGAAGTATATTTAGCAGAGTAGATGATGATACAATCAGTAACTAATCACCTAGCAGAGGGGAATCTGAAGAGAACAAGTCTAAGGATCCCCGCTGCTTGGTACAGCACATCAGCAGGTAGCAGAGGTGTGGGAACTACTGTACAGGTGACCAGAGTTACTCCTAACCCTAGGGCAATGGTTGCTGAGGTAATACAGAGAACTCTGGAGATCTCCAGAGATCTCCAGGGTTCTGGAAGGAGCCCCAGAGACATCAAACAAGCTGCAGAGGTGCTGGAACCAGTCATGGAGGTTGAAAATGGAAGTCCCCTGACATCACCCCCCCTCTAGCATGCAGCATCTCAATGTGTGGGGTAGAAAAAGTCTCTGATTGCTCAGTCTGCTGGCAAGATAGGGTAGATTCCTTGTATGGCATGTGGGGTGTCTGGATGTCTCTGGTGGAACTCCTTGACAAGTCCAGGGGCGTGTATGTTCTCCTGTGGCTCCCAGGAGATATCCTTGATTCCATAGCCTTTCCACTTCACCTTGTATTGTAGTCATCTCTGGAATGAATGGCTATCCAGGATTTCTGTCAGGTTCTGCTGACCACAGGGGCTCAGCTACAGTGGGCAAGTCCTTACTAGGCAGACGTGATTCCCTGCACTGACAACCGGGCACTTGGAGGTGTTCCAAACACTGGGGACTTGTGAGGATAGCTAGAGGAAATTGATCCGAGCAAGTCTGGGGAGGTCCAGAGGAGTAGAGGATGAGTTGCGGGGAAGGGGGATGGGCTTGGCAGGGTTCAGGCATAAGTCCATGTGTGAGTATTGCAGGTGTGGAGGAGGCGGAGGTTATGTGAATGGTGGGAGCAGAGTCAGAGTTCTGATGGGGGATCAACGGGGATTGGTGGGGTTTGGAGCCGAGCATGTAGTGGGGTCTGGGGTTGGTAAAAGAGTGTTGGGGGTTTATAATCGTAATTGCAGAATTCATGAGGGCATTATGGTTGAGAGGTCTTGAACACGATAGACAGAATCAAACAAGATGAGATGGAGTTGAACAAAATGAGGCGGGTACAAGCCAGGAACAAGAATAGATTCAGGTGGAGACACGGAACAATAATGACATGACAATAGAATAGAGACGAGATAAGACTGGGAGACTGAGAATAAGGAAAACAAGACACGGAACACAAAACACAAGAAGAAACAATCAGAAACACATCAGGCAAGGTAGGGAAGTAGATAGGTAGGTAGGTAGGTAATCTCCAGACTAGAGTATGAGGAGCTACTCTATGTCTTATATACAGACTACTGAAGAGCTCCGGGGACGTCAGCTGTGGTGGTGGGGCTTGGCGGAGCTCGACGGAGTCAATGTGTGTCGGTTATGACCAGAGGGCGGGCTGTGTTGATACGTTGATGGGATCAATTGTGACGTGGTCTGTTCCAAGGTTGTTGTGATACCCCAGGGTAAGTCGGGGGAGCCAGGGTGTCGAGTTGATGATGTGTAATGGGGTCAGGCATGGTGGGGGAGTGGTCCCAGGGGCTCAGAAAGTCTAGGGAAAGTGCTGGTGGCTGCAGGGAAGACGTCGGAGTTGGCCAGGGGGCCATTGGAGTTAGCCAAGAATGCATCAGAGTTAGCCGGAGTAGGTGCGGAGTGCTGGGGAAGTTTAACAAAGCGTTGGGGGAGGTTCCGGGGGGACAGGGGTTTGTCAGGCAATGTACAGGAGTCCAGGGAACGGGTCATGACAATTTCCTCCATTTCATACTTCTTGTTGTCATTGACCACCATGGGGGGTGGTGGAGGTGGTGGATGTTACTCTGGGATAGGATCTTTAGGGGCCAGGGTTAGTTTGACCACATTGAACACTGGATGAAGCTGGCACATCCCCATGGGGAGTTGGAGTCAATGGGCCAGGGGTCCCACCTGTTGTTCCACTGTGAATGGCTCTAATTGGCAGTGTGACAGCTTTTTTGAGGGTTGAGTGGTTGTAATGTCAGAGGCATCCAGGTAGACTTGATCTCTAGGCTGATATCTGCACTCTGGGGTCCTCCCACAGTCATAGTATCATGCCATGTCATCTTTTGCTTTTGCCAGCACAGCCTGGGCCTCCTCCTGTGACCTCTTCATCCAGTCCACAAATTTGTTTACTGCCTCATTTTCCAAGGATCAGGCCCGGGGTTCACAACCCATGTGTGGGTGCTGTCTGGTGTCAAGAAAGAATGGGGAAAACTGGGTGGATGCATGAACATGGTTGTTATACTGGAATTCAGCATTGGGGAGGAGGTTCATTCCAGTCATCTTGGTGCTCGTTGCAGAAAAGGCAGAGATACTGTTCCAGCTCCTGGTTTATGTGCTCCATCTGGCTGTTGGACTGTGGGTGGTAGGTAGTGGTGGTGTGGAGCTTCACTCTGAGCAGTCAATAGAGCTCCTGGGTAAACTCTGCCATGAATTGTGGTCCCTGATCCAAGACATAGGCATTGGAGAGGCTGTGGAGCTTCTAGACATTCCTCTGGTACAGGTTCATGGCACTTATAGTGGAGCAGGTAGTGTGGGTCAGAATGAAGTGTGCTCTTTTGCCATACAGGTCCACCACCACCATGATTGCATTGTAACTATGGGTGTTGGGGAGCTCTACAATGAAGTCTATGGATGCTATGCTCCACCATTCTGTGGGCACTGGTAGCAGGTGTAACTGTCCATAGGGGAGTTGGCACTGGGGCTTGGTCTGGAGGCAGAGATTGCAGGTACTAGTGTAGGACCCAATGTACCAGGACATCTAGGGCCACCAGTAGTTCTGCAATACTAACTCCAGTGTCTTCCACCACCTGGGGTGCCCTGCAATGTGGGAGTCGTGGTGTTGCTCCACGATCCTTTGATGGAGCTTCAAAATGTTGGGGATATAGATATGGTCTCAGAAGGTCAGGATTCCATCTCGGAGGGCCCATTTGTCAGCACAGACTGCCTTAACACCAATAGTATGTTCCAACTTCAGTGTCCAAGCAGCCTGTGCCACAAGCTCCTCCTGTTCTCTCCCATTCTGTGGTCTGCCCTCCAGAACAGTACATCTGGTTTTCCCATGCTCCAGCCAGGCTTGTAGTGCAAGGAGAAGTCAAAGTTGGCAAGGTAGAGGGACCATCAGGCCTGCCAGCAATTGAGCTTGTTGGCTGTCCAGAAGTATTCAAGGTTCTTGTGATCTGTTCAGACCTCGAACTTGTGCTGCACACCTTTCAGGAAGTGCCACCACTCCTCAAATGACTGGATGATGGCCAGCATCTCCTTGTCATGGATCTTGTATTTCCATTCCACTGCATTTAGACTTTTGGAGTAAAAGGCCACTGGATGCCACTTCTTATCCTCTGGAGACTGGCTGTGAGAGCACCACCCCAGTGGCAAGGTCAGAGCTGTTGGCCTCTATGTGAAAGGGAGAGTTGTCATTCAGGAATAGGAGGACAGGCCCAGAGGTTACAGTGTGCTTGAGAGTGTCAAAGGCCATCTGCTCTGGAGGTCCCCAGCTCTACATAACATCCTTTCCTATGAGATCAAACAGCGGGTGGGTGTGGTACAAGAAGTCCTGGATGAATCTCTGGTAGAAGTTTATGAAACCAAGAAACACCTGTACTTCCTTCTTGTTTTGGGGCTCTGGCCACTTTGCCACACCTGCTACCTTTACCAGGTCCATCTCCGCAGCTCCATGGGAGATGATCAGGCTGAGGTACTCAATCTGGATTTGTTCAAACTCATACTTCTCTGGCTTGAGGTAGAGCTGGTGCTGGTAAGGCATTCCAGGACAAGACAGGTGATCCAATGGTATTCCTCCAGTGTTTTGGTGTAGATGAGGATGTTGTCAAGATACATGCACACTACACCCTCTGCAATGAGATCCTGGAAAATGTCATTTATCATGGTCTGGAAGGTGGCCAGGCTGTTGGTGAGACCAAAGAACATAACAAGCAGCTCAAACAATCCCCAGTTGGTCTGGAAGGCTGCCTTCTACTCATCTCCTTTCTGAATGTGCACATTGTTGTAACCCCACCAGACATCCAGTCTAGTGAAGTATCACATGCTCTGGAGGTTGTTGATGAGCTTGGAGATGAGGAGGAGGGGGTAATGGTTCTTCACTGTCATGGCATTGAGTACCTGATAGTCCTGTACCAGTCAGAGGGAGCCATCCTTCTTTTTGATGAAGAAGGCCAGAAAAGCCATTGGGAACTTGGATGGACAGATACAATGAGAGTCCAAGTTCTCCTGTAGGAAGGTGTTGAGCTTGTCCTGCTTTCTGGGTGCAAAGGGGTAGACCTTGCAGCTGGAGGGTGTGGAGTTGGGCAGCAGTTCAATGGCATGGTCCCACCTCTTGTGCTCCAGAAGCAAGTCAAAGGAGGCTTTGGAGAACACATTTTTAAATGCATGCAGGTAGAGGGGTACCACATCCCAGAACTCTCAAGGCACGGCATTGGCAGCAAAGGCCTGGGCCAGCCTCTGGAACATAGTCTGGCTAGCCCTAATCTCTATGATAGAGGGTGGCAGGTGGACAGTGGTAACATAGATTTGATCCCCCACTTCTATTGCTTTATCTGGGAGCTCTGGCTCACATATACCACTGAACTCCCCTCCATGCTCCTCCTGCAGGGCTCTGCCATTGCTCTGATTGTCCTTGTAGAGGGCCTCTCTACAAGGAAACACCAGAGGTGGGGGTCCAGGAGGTCTAGATCAGCAAAGGGGAGAGGGCCAGCACAACATGCTTGAATGGCTGCATGCTCTTGGACTTGGGTCTGATGCTCCACTCTGTTCTCTGTGGCACAGGCAGAGCACTTCCTGGGGCATCTACTCATGGTCACCTCTCCTTTGGTCCAATCAACCTCAGGATTATGCTCTCAGAGCCACATGAACCCAAGCATCATGTCTTGCCTTCCCAAGCTGGTGATAGCAAATACAGCATGCTCCACATGATTCTGATAATGGAGAACCAGGTTGACCACAGAGCTAATCATGCCAGCTTTGTTGGGTGTTCCATTAATGTTGTAGACAGGAATGGGCTTGGGAAGGGGCTGCATGGTCAGGCTGTGGCATTTGACAAACTCCAAGTCCAGGAAGAATCCCATTGCTCTGCTGTCCAGGAGAGCCATGACTCTGCAGTTTTGCTGGGTGGTCATTGTCTCAATTTCCACATTGAGGTGCAGGGAATAGGCAGACAAGCTGGAGGCCATCACATACTGTTAGGGCATTCGATGCAATTAAGTGGGCCTGTGCCATTGGACATTCAGAGGTGTCAGAGAGCTTGGTGGAGGCTTGAGAGTTAGTATCCAGCAATGGAGCTCTGGCAGCATTGTTTGCAGCCAAGAGCTGCAGGAGAAGTTCCTCCTGCTCCACCATGGAGAGGTAGCATACCTCCAGGCCCAGGGGACAGTGCCATGCAAAGTGGCCGGGCTTCTTGCATCTCCAGCACAACAGCGGGGCAGTGCAGAGTAGTCGGGCCACATCCACATTCATGGAGATTCCCAGTAGTAGGGGATGTACTGTAGGGGTGGCTGGAGTGAGGGCTGGCACTGAGTGAGTAGGTGTGGAGTGGTGGAGGTTGCTAACTGGAGCAGGGTGCAGCATGGAATGGGGGCAGCAGAGCTCCCTCCATATTTCCATGAGTTGCCATTGGTCTTGGGCCACCTCATACCATGATGCAATCTTTTCATTGTCAGGGTGACCCTCTGCCAGGTTGTCAATGCATTCCACCAAGGTGGGGTGCAAGCCATCCCAGAAGGTGAGGCATAGTTAGAGGCTGTTGGGGTAGGCAACCTGTTTGACCAGGGCTCAGAACCAGTCAATGTACTCATCCAACATATGCCTTCCTTGTCTGTACTGCTCCCTGTCATGCAGCATCAGTGCTGCCATCTTGGTGGGGTTTAATGGGAAAAACTCCATGCAAAAGTCCTTCTCAAAGGTGGCCCAGTCTGGGAAGCTCCCCACACCTCCAGGACAGCAGAACACTCACAGTGCATAGGTAGAGGCATGTCCAGTCTTTATGTATAATAGCACCCAGGCTATTTTCAATGTGTTGGAGTCAAAAATGTCCCTGCTGAGGTGGATGTAGGTGAGGCAGGACTGTAAGAATCACTCCCTGCCAGATCAGGTGCCATTGTATGCATCTGGCAGCACTGGATGAGGGATATGTGGCCATATAGTTACCAGAGCCACTGGAGTAGGTGCCGTGGCAGGCGGAGCTGGTTCTACTACCACAGGAGGGGCAGAATTAGGGCTTAGGCATTCTAGCAGTGCCTGGAGGGATTGGGAGATAAGATATGTTGTCTGACAGAGAGTAGAGAGTTCAGTCATATGGTGGGTGAGAGATGATTGCATTAATTGCACCTGGGTCTCTAGGTGGAGCAGGCAAGTCCAGTCTTTGTCCTGCAGGGCTGGGGCCTCCAAGGGTGTGTCTGAGTTGGCAAGCTGAGACATAGAACTCTGTGGTGCTTAATCCTGGTGGAGAAGTGACAGATAATGGCTCAGAGGTTCCTTGTGGCTATGCAGAGCTTCCAGGCCAGTTTTAGAAGACTTGTTCTGCTGTAAGAGTGACCTCTGGGGCAGCAGATCAGAGTCATGCAGCTAGCAGAGGGGAATCCAAAGTATATTTAGCAGAGTAGACAATGATACAATCAGTAACTAATCACCTAGCAGAGGGGAATCCAAAGAGAACAAGTCTAAGGATCCCCACTGCTTGGCACAGCACATCAGCGGGTGGCAGAGGCATGGGAACTACTGTACAGGTGACCAGAGTTACTCCTAACCCTAGGGCTATGGTTGCTGAGGTAATACAGAGAACTCTGGAGTTCTCCAGAGATCTCCAGAGTTCTGGAAGGAGCCCCAGAGATGTCAAACAAGCTGCGGAGGTGCTGGAGCCAGTCACAGAGGTTGGAAATGGAAGTCCCCTAACAGTAACACTCAGCTATACAATCTTTGCTGTACATCAAATACAAGATCATTGTGTCAATCCTGACCAACATGTATGTCCATACATCAAAAATAATAGCATTGTGTTCATAATACATCTTCAAAAACAATGTTCAAGTGGTTTTCTTTGACTGTTGGCAAAATAAGACTTGGTAGCATTTGGAATCAAGCTCTTCAGTGAGTTTGCTGTTCACTCATGTTCCAATATATCAACTGCCATTCTCAATACTCATTTGCTTTAGCTTTTGCTGCATTCAACCTACTTGTAGCATCTCATGTTAGGATCGAATGAAGCATCAATGTCCTGTTGTCATTTTCTTGGTGTCTAATGTCAACAATGATACACTGGTCTCATAGCATGAGACATGCAAAAAGATTACATAGATTTAAAAAGAAGGGTATGGTACATTGTTGTCTTGCTCTTATGCAATGGCTGTCTTCAATGCATATTCATCACCTCCTGCTACAGCTCTCTATTTAGCAGAATTTTTTGCAGCATTAACCTTCTGTCACACTCAGGGATTGAACTATCCAGAGTTTCTCATTTATATCTTCCAACTCATTTTTTAACCAATGCAAGGCTTCTTTATTGCACCAAGTCTAAATCCATCAGTCTTGAAATTGACACTCTTTGTTATTGTGTTCAAAACACAAATGTAAATCTGATTGCATTTCTGCTGATGCCTGGAGAACTCCTACACATAAACTCCCTCAGCATTTCTGCTGACCCCAACATGTTACAAATCCTTTGTTGGGTTTTTGTTGGTGCAGACGCAATCATTAAGATTGTCCCAGGCTCCACTTCTAGAGTCCTTGCTTATATCAATACAGGAATAGTAAATAGTATAAGTATTATGCCTCAACAACAATAGAATAATGCAAGTAATTTTGTCCACAAACTTGTCTGCTGTTCACTGCCAGCTCAATGTCATGCAGTGTGACATGGGTTCATGGCATTCATGGAGTTCACAAATAGAATTAGCCATGAATGATGTGCTTCATCCTGGTTGAATGGATTTACTTTCTCCACCATACTTCTGAACCTTACCTCTTTTTGTATAGTGAGGCACAGGATAGAATGCATGCCAGCACCATTAACATTGGTCTTTTATTTGTTTGATCTATCCAAAACATGTTACCTGTATATTTCTAAGTGTTTTTGGGCAAGAAGATGAGGCCATGATCATAACTCATCATGTTGGATGTCAATCAATCACATTCCAAGAGTTCTGGATGATGTGTAGTGCACTCATGCTGTTCTATGGTTTTTGAATTTAGAAGTTAAAGAGGTGAATTGTGAGCCCTTAGTATTGGACATGGTATAGTAGAGCAACTCTGCTTATATGTAGGACATGTTAGGGGACCACTGTTTTAGCTCAGCATGTGCATGGCTACAATCATGCACATGCAAGTCTGGGTCATGTGATTAGGCCAGCATGTGCATAGCTGCAATCATGCATGTGCAAGTCTGGGTCATGTGATTTGGCCAGCATGTGCATGGCTGGGGCTATGCACATGCAAGTCATGTGATTTTCCTGTCCTACTGTACAGTTGTGTCCCATGAGTCTGAAGGCCTAAAGTGTAGCATCTGGCCTAGGGAGTCCTCAGATTGTTCTCTTTGAATCTCCCTTTGCCAGGTGTGTAGTATACTTGTAGGCACCATACCATACTGAATGCAGTTTGGATCTCCCTTTGCCAGCTGTGTGATTGAGGTATAGCCTCCAGAGGTCAAACAAGTCTCTAGATTTGGTCTGGGAGACTCCTTTCTGATTGCCTGAGTCTCTACTTGGTTCCTCAACAGGTCTCCCTCCCACCAGTGTCTTAGTGCCCCCTGTGCTTCTCCCATGACCCAACCAACCCCTCCAGCACCTCTCCCTGATGCTTCAAGCCCCCAGGATGATGCCTGGAGTCATTTGTTGTCCCTGGAGACACAGGTTCAACTCACTCAAGCCTCCCTTACCTCCCACACTGCTGAACTCACTGGGCTTCATCAAACCACTGAAGCAGTGTTCCTTTCCCTCCAGGCCCTCCTCAAACATCTCCCCCTCACTCCTACTCCTCACCTGGGACCCCTAGCAGCTCCAGCAAGGTTTGCTTCTGCACCTAGCTCAGAGGTTTCCACTCCCTGCTCTAAACTTCCTTGCCCTGTGCTCTCTGATATATTTGATGGGGACTAGAGTTGGGGAACATTTCCTCCAGTCTTGCATCACCTATATTCAGTTGAGTAGTGCAGCCTTTGCCTCTGATGCCTTGAAAATTGCCTGGGTTCTCTTTTAAATGAAGGCAGGTCAAGCCTCAACCTATGCACTGCACATTTTTTGATGCCCTGTAGGAGTTGAGAGTTTTTCTAGCTGAATGGAGTTTGAAAAGGAATTTCAAGCTGAGTTCTTTCCCCTTGACACTGCCAACACTGCAGCTCTTTCCCTTTGAGACCAAACACAGTATGGTCAAGAGAAGCAGTCACTGGATGAGTACATTGATTCCTTTCATACCTTAGTTAAGTAGGCTGGCTATCCAGATGGTCTGCAACTCTGCCTCACCTTCCATGATGGACTTCACCCCTCTCTCATGGATCATATTGATAGTATGGCAGAGGGATGCCCAGATGATGAGCATGTCAATACCTGGTACAAGATGGCACATGAGCAGTGGCAGTTGATGGAACTGCAATGTGAGCTGCAGCAGATGCAATCCTTGACACTTCCTTTCTCTCATGGTGGGTTCCTCTCCCAGGCTCCCCCTTTCATGCCTGCTCTAGCAGCTCCATGAGCCAGTGCAACTCTTCCTCTTCCATTCTATGTTGCCCCCTTGTGCTCCTTACCCCAAGGAGTCTCGTTGGATGTGGAAGCCTTCCAACAGTGGTCCTCTACCACCCTATTGTGTCAACACTGTGGAAAGGCAGGTCACTTTGCCTGCTACTGTCCTCAAGGGCTAGAAGTCCACTACCTGTCTGCATCAGAGCAAGAAGAGCCACTCATCCAAGTCCTAGCAGCCAGGGATGCAACCAGAACCCCCTCTGCCAATGCACTGGTAGCAATCTACTCCAACAAAGTGGCCAATGTATTGGAGGAGGTTCCAGCAGAGTTGGAGGAGGATTTTTAAAAGAGCAACAGATGAACTGTATGCCACCATTGCCTAGTGCTAATCTTTTTGCCCCCCAGTCCATAGAAGCAAATCAATCTGTTGCTGCTCTTGATACTACACCAAAATGATAAGCCCCTCCTCTGATGTGCAAACTCCCTCTCCAGCTAAAGTCTCTGCTGGAGACACCCCAAACCCACATCTCCAGATTCCTGCATGGGAATGTTGTCTTCCTTGTTGCTACATTGTTGCTTCCACCCCTTCCACTGACTCTCTGAAGCTACAAGTAGAAATTGAGACAATGGACACCTAGCAGACCCAAAGTGTGGTTGCTCTGCTTAACAGTGGGGCAACAGGCCTCTTCCTTGACACAAACTACATGCAACAGCACTGTCTCACCACTTGCCTCCTAGCTTGTCCTATCCCTGCATACAATATTGATGGCATGCTCAATTAAGCTGGCTCTATTTGCTTGGTGGTGGACCTAGTCCTCTGCTACCAAGACCACTCTGAGTGAGCTGCTTTTGCTGTCACTAGTTTGGGGAAGCAAGACATGATCTTGGGAGTCACCTGGCTATGTGAACACAACCCAGAAATTGACTGGACTAAGGGTGGGGTGAAAATGAGTCATTGCCCCCATCACTGCACTACCTGTGCAGAAGAATCCTATAAGGAGCAGAGAGCCAAGGTTTGTGAGCATGCTGCCATGCATGCCTGCCATGCAGGGCATCTTCCTTATGCTGATGTTGACCTCCTGAGTCCCCCCCACTCTGACATTCCCTCATGGAGAGCAGAGTAGGGCACTACAAGTGCATGTGTCTGACATTGTAGCAGAACATGTTTTGTATTGTATGCTACATGCCCAGCAGAGTCCTCTGCATTGTAGCAGAAGTTGACAGTGTTACATCTGCAATGGTGCCATTGCAATGTCATGATGTGTTGTCATAAACACTCTCAGTGGACATCTTTGACTGCCCTCTTGGTTTGTGGGAGTATACATTGTATTGTTGTCAACAGTATCAGCAGACAGCCACTTTCTGCTTTCCATTGTTATATCACATCTATTGCAAAAAGTGGTTCCATTAGCTGGTGTGTGCCATCGTATAGCTCTTTCCATTGTCTCCACTTTCTCTTGCTATATGACATCCATTGCCAAAAGCAGTTCTGTTAGCCAGCTTTTTAGGCTCCTCTGTTGTTGATTTTTTTGTCTGTTGCTGGATCCCATCACAAAAGCATATCCATTACAGATGTGTTTCCATTCAAAAGCTCTCAGTTTGTCTGTATAGATATCTATCAAAGTGTTAGGCATGGGAAGCTGTCACAGATGCATTTTTATAGGGGCAAGAAGCTGTCACAGAACTGTTCATCCATTGCAAGCCTGGTGGAAATGACCATACCAATGATTGGGGCACTCCACAAATGATTCATCAAAATATCATTCTTAGTACAGTATCATGGCTTAGTGGTTCAAAATGCCATCAGGTTATACTTCTCTCTGTCAGGATGAGAGTTCAACTCCTTGATCTGCTAATTGTCTACTAATTTGGTCCTTTTGTTTTATTCATTGCACTTTTTCTTCTGTGCTCTAACTGATGTTTAGGCACACTCTGAAGCAAAATGCTCTCATGGTTTGGGTATTCAGGCTGGCTACCTGCCAAATCCTTGATTGCTGCAGTGCTCTACATATGCTCTTGATTTGCTTGATATAGCAGGCCCCTGTGGCTTAATGGGTTTGAATGTTAGAGGTCTGCTGATGTCTGCATCCTCATATGCTTAGGCTGAGGCTTTGAATCCCTTGCTTGACATTCTGGTATGGAAACTTTTTTTAGTCATCATTTTAATCAACCATTGTTTATTTCATGATTAACTTGCCTGATATAACAGGCCCTTGTGGTTTGATGGGTTAGAATGTTAGTGCTCTGCCAATGTCTGCAGTCTCATATGCTCAATTTGAGGATTCAAATCCCTTGCTTGACATTTGTTGTCTATAAATTTGTTTTTAATTGTCCACTGTTTGCTACAACATATGCTTGTAGCTGGCTTATCTTTCCAAAGCACTATGCTTTAGTGGTTTGAATTTGCTTGATGTTCTGTAGTTGACAAAAGGTTTTTTAGTCATCATTTCAATTGACAATTGTTTGTTCCAGCAAATGCCTATAATGACATGCTATTGTGAGCCACCATGGATCAGTGGTTTGGATTGTTGGTTAAGCCACACTCCAACTGTCAAGCTTAGGGTTTGACTCCCTCCCTTGACCTAGCAATTTGCAATTAGTTTTTTTCTGTTTGATTTCCACTATTCCACATAATATTTGAACACTTTAAATGTTTTGTAGCTTCAAGTTTTGTAAATTCCTGCAGGTGCAACACTTTTCCCTGGTGGCCCAGTTTAGTGCATACCTATTTCCACTGCCAGAGGCATTTCAGCAGTGGCTGCCAGTGGTCTGGTGTATACCTATTTCCACTGCCCAAGGCCTTCTGGCAGTGGCCCTTCTAGCAGGGCTTGGGAATCTAGTGCACCCATTCTCCCTGGTGCCACAGTGTACTCTCATTTCTCCTATCAGCAGTGTGGCAACAGCATCTTTTTTGCATCTTTTCTCTTCATATTTACAGGGATTCTATCTACATTAATGGCTCCATCCTCCAAGTTCTGCTTCCAAATCCAAGAAGAAAGCAGCGTTGCTTATATACTCAAAGTCAAGTAGTGTATATGGATCTTCTGGAAGGGTTCCTACAACACTTAATGATGTGATTGATGAAGTTGAAGTTTCTGAGAGAATATCAGAAATGTCAGCAAAGTCGGTGGGAGTGAAAGGGCCAATGGGCCTACATCCACCATGATCTCTTGCTTGCCAGAAAGCTTGTTCTGTCAGAAACAATTAGGTCTGCTAGGTAAATGATGTAGATTGACTCACATTTCTGGTACAGCATTGCAATGCATCTCTTGTCCTCATGTGGTGTTACTCTTTCATCATATCTTTTCCACTCCTCCACATCATTCCCCTGAGGAATAAGGGGAGTACCAGATGAACTTTCATCATCTGATGGAGTCAAGCAGGCCAGTGCATATTTGGTATCTGTTGCAAAGTTGCTGTCCAACAAGGTTGCTGTCCAATGGATGTGAATCATGATCTGGAATGAATAGAGATGGTGCAGAATCACTATCCATTGCAGAAATTGGTGATAGTCCTGGTGGAATATGAGGGGGGGATTTCTCTGGCAGGTTGGTCTGCTATGCAGATGTATGTTATATTTGCCAGTACATTATCTGCAGATCTGGCAATTGAAGTTCTGTTGTCAGATCTGGCATCAAATGCAATGAAAAGGGAAGGAAGACTATCATCCCTCAGTACATTGCCATTGTCAGATAACACCTCCTTGTCAGACTCATCATCTATTGCCATAAACAGAGCAGGAAGCCTGCCATCATTCAGTTCACCTCTGCTGTCAGCCCTGTCACTGTTGTCAGACTCATCATCCATTGCCATAAATAGTGGGTAAAGCCCCCCATCATCCAGTTCACCTCCACTGTCAGCCCTGTCACCATTGTCAGACCTGTCATCCATTGCCATAAACAAAGAAGGAAGCCTGCTGTTATCCAGCTCCCCTCCACTGTCTGACACATTGTTCAATCCAATGAAGAGTGGTGGAAGGTGTTCCTCATCTGATTCACTTTCTTCAGCATGAAACAGAGGTGGAATGTTGTTGAACCCATATGGCTCAAAAGTCATACTCCTGAGGTCTGGATCATCAAATGATGGATTCTCAACATCCATCCATTTCTCATCACTTTGTGCCAGTGAGAAGAAGCTCTGCTAAACAAGGGAAATGGAATGGGAAAGTGATTGAGACTGTGCTTGTGCTTGAATAGCAGATGATTTCTTTGTCAGGTGATAGATGAGCCCAGGATTCAGGATTCTTGCTACTTTTGAGGAAGAGGTGGTGGGATTGATGGCATGGATTGGAAGGATCAATAGCCTTGTCAAGCATTGATGGAGGCCATGCAGGTGATTGAGTGTCAGGCACAGAGGTTGGAGAGGCAGTCAGATGATATTGCACCAATGCTACTCATGAAATTGGTGATCGAGTCAATACTAGTGAGTTTTCCTAAGTGTGATGGCACAATAGAATCAGCACCAGAGAGGTGAGCAGAGCTGGGTCTGGCAGATGGACTTGAAAATTGGCAGATTAGGTCATTTTCTGTCAACAGAAATTTTGGTCCAGCTGCTGATTGGAACCTGTCTAGAGCCAAAAGGGCTTTCTGGTGGACTGCTTTGGCTTGACAATTCTTCATTGCAAGTTGCATTTTGATGGATGAGGAGACAACCCTTGGCAGTCTCATCAGTTAGGTGCTCAGTCTCAATACCTATATAGTTCCACCAATCACAGCCATACTAATGTACAACTTGACCTGGATGGGTGGGAACTGTCCATGCCTGAAAGGACTTCCAGACTTCTTGAGGGATGTCATGTCTGTCTGCCAGAGGGTACCAACAGCTCAGACACATCATGAGGTCTGGAACATTGTATTTGATGTTGTTTAATGCTGCTATACCCAGATATAGGAGAATATAATTATGGCCCAGATATCAGATAAACTACATTGCAATCCAAGACACCTTATAAATTCTTTATCCAGGTGTTGTAACATCCACCTATGACCCTTGTGTTCCTCAAGGTTGCCATAAATGGCAAGTGCTGCATGCACCTGTGATTCAACATAGAATATTAGGCTTTGGAGACCAGTGACTGTTGGTCAACTGAGGCTTGGGTTCATAGAGCAGCAGTAGAGGCCATGTCAGAGTGCAAAGCTATAAGGATTTGGCACAGTTATGAGCTAGTAGTTGGGGAAAGTAGGACTTTTACAGCAGCAGAATCAACAATGTAGACTACACATGACATTGTCCCAAAGTAGTAAGGTTGCAAATCTGCTATGGAAAGGGCAGTTCCAGTTGGCATGGCAGATATAATGTGAATAGTGAATCCAGCATGGCAGATGGGATGTGCATGGCAAATCTGGTATATATGGCATAATTAGCCATTTATTCATCCCATTGCACTCTTCATTACAAAGGTGTTGTTTGTTGCTCTTTGAGGAGGTGTAAAATCATTGTATACCCTTCTGAACTTATGAGTTGCCAAAGAACTCTGTTCATGCCACATGGCCACCTTTTTGTCAGCATAGTCTTGGAGGCCTTTTTTCTTGGCTGACATGCCTCTCTTAGACCAGATTTCTGCCTGCTTAAGGAAATAGCAAACAGTCCATTCCATTTCACTGGTAACAAGCTGACATTCTTCTGTCCATCTGTTTTGTTGTGCTCTTGCATAGAGGTAGTGCACCCGATGGACTGGTGAGATTGGTTATGGATTTGATACCAGCAAGTCAAAGAGGAAAGTGGGCCAATGCATTGACAACAAATGAACAGATATGGTGAATGAATGGAATTGGCAGGTGGATTGAGAATGATATGACAGATATCTGAGCAGAAAGCAACTTACATTCACAGGGAGTTTCAGGGTCATCTTCCATATCTGCATCAGCTTGCCATATCCAAGAAACCTTTATTCTTGATGATCCAGGAATATTTGGATCATGTATAGCTGTACTTGTCACAAGATCCACTTTCTGCAGAATGCAATATTTTTTGTTGAATGCAGAATCTATGCCTAATTGCATAAAAGCACTGTGACCATTTTTCATAGTCTCTTGCTCTGATGGAAATGGCTGCCTGAATTTTGTCAATTGATGCCCTAGCTTGGGGTTTGGCACTTTTGCTTGGAGCAACCCAAACAAAATGAGAATACATGGAAGATTTTTTGGCAATGAGCTCTCAGAGTGCTTGAATATGCCTTTCAAGTTGAAGCAAATGCAATTGCCCTTCAATACTGGACAATTCTGAGCAATCACTAGCAAGTGTTGATGGCAAGGATATTTCAAAGTCTTCTGGTGCAGTGGAATCCAGTTCCAACAGCAGATCTGGTCTGGCTAGCAGGTTTGCTGCTGGATATGGCAATGTTTCATTGTGATCTGATGTTTCTTCATCAAATGCACCAGGAATCTCATCCACTTCAAGTGGTGTAGTCCTTTGTGAATTGGAAGAGTAACATGCTTGGCTTGGGAAGCAGCCAGGATATTCAGTTGAACCCTTAACAATTCTCTGTCTGCTTCAATCTTTTGTTACTCATCCTCCTGTGCCTGCTGACTCATCTGATGAACATGGTCTTGCAATGCAATCCTGATATAACACTTAGTGTAACAGTGGTGAAACCATCTGGGTTTGACTCACTGCTGTCCTTTAATGTTAAGTGCAAGTTGGATCCAGAATGTATCAGTATCTGGCATCCAGCCCCTGGCTTCCAATCCAGTGTCTGCCAGATTACCACCATGTCTTGCTTGGAGGCCCATGGTCTGAGCCTTAAGACTGTCCACTGCCTTTTTGTCTTGGTCCCTCAGACTTTCAGCAATGGTGATCTCAGCCTCCCAGCTTGATATCACTTCTGCTGAGATTTCTGTGGACCATTCAGCAAAATAATAAACAGCAGCCTCCCTCATCTCAATAGCTGTCAAGTATTTTCAGCATAGGGAAGGAACCATATCAAGTAACTTCTTCCAGTTGGAGTCACACATATGATTGTCAAGGATTTTTGCCCAATGTGCAAGAGTAGCAGTTCATGCCATCTGTGAAACTTCATTAAGAGTAGACCAAAGACTTTCAATTATCTCCCCAGCAATGTGGCCAACTCCTGGAGTAGATGATGGGGCAAAGCAGAAAAAGCAATTATCTTTGTGGCCATGGACATGAAGGAGGCCAATTGCATAGTCAACCAGTAGATTATCTGGTGAAACTTCTCCTGCCTCTGCTAATTGTTTGAAAAACTTGACATACCACTGGCATGCTATGTCATATACCAGCAAGAGACACTTAATAGATTTCATGTTGGTTGTCTTCAGTGCACATGTGATGGAAAAGTCTGTATACACTTGGCCTTCACCATGGGTTAAGTTTGTTATGCTGTTGGAAGCAAAGCAGCCATGGTGGGTGCATGCTGTTGCAACAACTTCAGTAATGTTGCATGATTTGTTCAATCAAAGTGCATTTTCAATGGCCTTGAATGTGTTTTAACAAGGAGCTCCCTGGCAATGGACCCACCAGATGGCTGGAGTTGAGGTTAATAGTGGACAGCAGACAGCAGACAGTGGACAGCAGATAGTGGACAGCAGATAGTGGACAGAGGACAGTGGATATTGGACAGCAGATGTCACAACCCACTCTCTGGACCCCCAACATTGTCCCCAGCCTGCTCACTTCCCCAGAGTCCCTCCCCCAATGCCTCATCAAAACCCAACCATCAAACACCCTCTGCAGCTACCCCAGGTAACTCCAATGCTGCTCTAGCAAACTCCAATGGCCCCCTGGCTAACTTCAATGCCTTCTCCACAGCCATTCATGCTTCCCTTGACTCTCCTGAGCCCCTGAAACCCTCCCCCACTGTTCCTGACCCTGTCATGCATCTCTGGCTACCCTGACTCATCCAACCTACTCCAGAGCATCATGACAAACCCCCAGAGTGACCTGCATCCCCAACTGATCCCATCAGGATATTGCTACAGCCCACTCCTTGATCACAACCAACACCTGTCAACTCTACATGGCTCCATCAAGCCCCACCACCACACCCACTGTCCCTGGAGCTCTCCAGTAGTCAGTATATAATCCATAAAGTAGCATCTTGTACTCTAGTCTTGATATTGCATTAACTGGTTACTTGTGTCTCATGTTTCTTCCTGTCTCTGTTCTATTCTTAGCCTCAAATCTATCTCTTCTCTCCATCTTGTCTTATCATGCCTCTGTCTTATCTTGTCTCACCTCCATCTTGTCTTGATTGTCTCTATTTCCTTTATTTCTCTAAGTTCTTTTCATCTCCAACATCAGTACAAACTCCATGCACATGCTATGGCCTCCAAACATTCTTACAACACTCCAGATTTTGCCTGTTGCTTGGCCCCAGAACCCATCAAGTCTTGATTGTTCCTCCATCAAACTCTGGCTTTGCTCCCATCATTTGCACAGCCTCTGCTTGCTCTGCAGTTTATTTACATGCCTACAAGCTTGCCCCTGACACCCACCCAAGCCCAATGCTTAACACCCTTGGTCTTAGACTTCCCTGGACCACTCTGGACTTGCTTGGACTGCTTTCCTTGGCTTCCCCTTGCAAGTCCCTCTAGTCTGCAACAACTCTGGAGCACTAGGTTATAAGAGCAGGACATCATGTCTGCCTAGTAAGGACTTGCCCAGTGTAGCTGAGCCCCCATAGTCAGTGGAACCTGACAGTGGACACAGGCAATTTGGATGCAAACATTGATAGTCAATCAATAATAGCACATGTTAGCAATCCAAGGAAAAACTCACCATTGGTCTATCCTTTGCAAACTGAAGATATTCATCAAGTTCATCCCTCCTGGGCATCATTCCACCTCCTTTGGAATGCCATACATCCTGAGCAGGATTATGATGACAGACATGATCTGCCTTAAAGTTTCCATCCATCATCAACAAGCATTTGCACTTCCACTGAAATGGATCTCCTTCCCAGTTGGATGGAATATTCACTCCTAGTTGAAGGCAAGTGGGACAGGATATTGCAAGCTCACCATGCTCTGGTGCCATAGGTTCTTTCATCTCATCATGTCCAAAACCTGCCCATTTCAATTATTCTAACCAGCACCATGAACACAAAACTTGTAATTCACAATAGAAGTTATCTACTTCACCTGGAGAAGCAATTGATGAAGTGATCCTCACAAGTTCCTGCCAATACTGATAAGCAGAGGCTTTGCACTCTAAATTAGTCAGATGAAAATTGTCCAGAACAGCTGTTGTAAAATATGTTCTTGTCCTGTCAAATGTGCTGGGAATCAGCTGGGAGTGAATGACATCCTTGATCCAGACATTTTGGCCAGAACACTTGCATGCAACAACACTGATGTAGTGCACACCAGTTGTGTGTACAATGTGTGCAATTGGGTATCTAAAGCAATCAATTCTCTCAATGTGGCACCCATATGCAGATGGCAGATTGAAACCAGCAGTGGCTGCAGAGGAAGGAATTCCATCAACATGAGCAGTATGATTTTCCTCCATTTCTTGTGGTCCATGTGAAGGAACACCTTCCATTGGTACTTGTTCCAATGGCAGTTCTCCACCTTCCATGGTGTCATCATCCTCTAGTTCCTATCACTCCTCCTCTAGTATCTGAATTCTAGCCAGAATTTTGGCATGTGAGGTAGGCATAGAGCCATTTGACATATTTGATCCCAGATCCATGGAATCTGCTGACAAAAACCATTGCTCCTGCTGCAGCAATGGATCAGACAGCAGATCCACCACCCTGTGGGACAGATCCACTGCTAAAAACTGCATTTCCAGGGATGGATTACTTGATAAAAACTGCATTTCCACTGGTGGATCTGGTGCTGGAAACATGTTGCTATTGATCCCTGTTTCTACATCAATATCAATTGGTTCATCATGACCTGTATTAGTAATTTCAGCATGCCTGATAACATCACGACAATGTGGACATACTCTGGATGGCTTGCAGGAAGTATTGCTCTTTAATGTCATTTTTTTGTTCATAGTCCTCAAGAACATTCACCTGGGTCATGCCACTATAACAATTGTGAATTGCATGGTGAGGAACATAGAGATAGCCACCTGCATGAGATAAGTTCATGGGCTGGAAGTATTTGCCATTCCATATCTCTGGTCAGTGAAGTGAGTTGGACTGGTGTGTTTGGTGTAAACACCTACAGCAAAGAAGTCTTGAACCAATACAATCACAGCATTGCCATTGTGCAAGATGTTTGTCAGGATATGCATGACAATGGCTAATATCACCAATGGATTCACAACTGAGTGAACCATTGAACAACTGTGGAACATAGTTGGTGAAGTCATTGAGATAGTCTGCCTGTGTCTATAAGATATGAACAATAATATGTTGCACAATTCTTCCATGAAAATTTACCTTGCCATGCTTTATGGGAATAGGATATATATCATCTACCATTGTAGCATCCCCAAAAAAATCATAGTCATCATTGGTGGCTGGAAATGGTACAGCAGAAGTGACAACTGGAATTGGACCAACGGGCACTCATTCTTTCACCAGTATAGGTAATCCTCTAGAGTTCTGGATGACTCTTGTCTTTTCTTTGGCAGGCATAAGATCTCTTTGCCTGAGAACTGTAGGTTCTGGTCACTTGGGCTGCTGGCACTTTATCATAGCATTCAAATTCATGGTGCAAATGAGGTGTCAAAGAGTGTGCCTGCCAGCAGGAGATTTCCTGGAATATATGAGCAGCACATATTAGATGGGAAAGGAAAATTGCTATGAGCCCCATACAAGATGATTGGTTGATGTGAAAAGGTGCAAGTGACATGCAACAGATGATGATCAATATTGTCAATCTTTCCACAACATTGGGTATTCTTAAAGAAAATTTTATTGTGAAAGATTTCCTCAAGCAATATGCACTAGGCTAAAGTAGGAAAGCCACCATCAGACTGTCTGCTAAGATGGACAATAGAAGGGACAATAGAAAAACAGATATTTACTGGTGTTGGTGACATTAGCAACAAATTGGATTTCCTCATAGCTGGTGTAGTTCTTCAAGGTTATCTGAAATCTATGTGCCCCTTAGTAGGTGGGGAAAAAATTAGCAAGACTTGTAGAAGACAATTTGATTGAATTGGCAGAACTTGTGGACTTCCAGCTGAAATCTGGTCTGCTGAACAGACATCTGATCCAGTAGGTCGTCTGATCTGATAGGCCATCTATAAACATTCTTCAATTAGTGCAAGACAATCCAATGAAGAGACAGATAGTTTTTTGACACAGAGAGAGACAGACCTTCTCAGCCAATCTTCATCCACTCCAGCAGGTGGATGCCAGCTCCAGTGCATTCTCTGAAAGTTTTTCAAGTGGGTGAAAGATCATGTGATTCAGTGTTCAACAACAATTGAATTTAACAAATGGGCCTACAAAATGTCCTTGTCCCATGAGCCCATACCCAATGTCTGCCAGGCACCAGAGCCAATATTTTCTCTGAGAAAAAGATGAACAGAACCACTCTTTGCTGTGGGTGAGAGGGCAATTTTTGAACCATATAAGAAAATGTACTGGTGAGAGCCAAATTGTCAGGGTAGAACCACCATCTTAAAAGATAAAATCCTCACCAATATTTTCAACTACTGGGCCAGTAAGAGAACAGCACCAGAAACTGGAGAAGAGTGGACAGAGAAAATCAAGGTGAGTTCCCATTCACATTTGCTAAATCCAGACTTCTAATGCCCTCTGGTAGAAAGTTGGAAACTACATAAAAAATTCCTGGAGACCATATAACCAACATAAAGATCCAAGAGCACTCATACAAATTTCCATTAGGGACTTAGTGCAGCAAACAATGTCAAAGGAAATCAATCAGGAGATAAAAAACTTGCTGGGTGTTGAGGATCTTGACATCACACAACTAGAGGCATTTTCACAGTACAATGTGGCTGTGAAAAATGTTATGAATCAGCTAAGTCCAGAGGAGGAAAACCACTTATGGAGGACAGCTGCTCAGTGGAGCAAGAAAGGAAATCCACCAGATATCCAGTGCAAGTGAGTAGTCTTATCAAAAAAGTCCAAAAAATGTCAAGAAAGTCCAGTAGCCCTCATCCTCTTTATGCTTCCTTCATCTTCTTGGCTACTGCTCTCTCAGCATGATCATTGGCCTTTCTCTTACCTGCCAGACAACTGGAGGACCAGGTATGTTTAGTGGGGGGTCATGTGGCTCAAGAGATGCTGTGGCCATGTTGTGGCACAATCTCATCTGGAGGATAAGGAAGTGCTGGGCCTGTCATATCCACATCCATTGAATGCCCAGTTGCAGCAATGGGACTGGCCAAAATGGTTTCAACACTAGAGGGCACAGTGGATTCATTACTGGCTGCTAGTCTAGTGGCAATGGTAGAGTCAGTAATAATGGCAGTGGGCCTGGTGGAGATGATGGAGTCAGTGGCAATGGCCAAGTTGGTGATGCTGGCAGCAGGCCCAGTATGGTCAATGGATTTGGTGGCAGACCCACTGAAAATGCTGGAATTGGTCACAATAGCAATGGGGTTGCTCATGAGAGCATCATCAGCAATAGCAGACTAATTGACAGCAATGGCTACAGTGGTGGCATGGTCCATCTCACAACTCATCCTCCTTGGTCTGGGCAGCCTCATCATTGTTGGGCTCTTCTGCCTCAGCAATGAGTGCCAGAGTAGGAGCTGGCACAGGTAGAAGGCTGCTAGTGCTGGGGGCTGGTTGGATGAGGGGGGGGAGGAAATTTGAAGCTGGTTTTGAAGGTTGTCGACCATGCTCCAGAGTGCAACAATGTTGACTTTGTTCTGCATGAGACACCCAGCATGAGCCTCAACAGTTTGCTTTGTCCTGTTGAGGTCAGATGTCATGCTCACAACACTTGTGTTGATGATGTCCATGCACTTGTTGAGCACTTGCAGCATTATATTGTACTGCTAGAGCATTTTCTCCATCTCTGTAAACCTTGTCTCCTCAGCTAGCACAAACCCTGACCTCATCTCTTCCAATACAACCTCAATTCCTTCATTGATAAAATCAAGCCTTTGGTTCAACCCCACCATAGCTTGTGAAAGGATGGCTTCAATGGATTTGGTGGAGATGGGCAGATCCACCCACTGCTTGCCCTTTCCCTTTCTGCTCATTGTCAGTGGGTCTGCTCACTCCTTCCCCTTTCTGCTGGCTTCTGGCAGATCTATCTGTTCCTTTCCTCTTCCCTTTCTGCTGGCTGCTTCCATATCTGTCAGCCAGATTGTTGATGGCCCAGAAACTGGTGTTGTTGGTTCTGTCTGTTATCAGTAAATGATTTCAGTTGGGGAAATTAACACTTATCCACAATATACTCAGCAGACTTGGGTATTCTCTGCCTTTTCTCCTTCTTTCCCTTCTTGCCCTTGTTCCTCCAGACCTCTTCCTTGTGATCCCTTGTGAGACTGCATGTTTTCTTGAGGACAGGCTAGCAGGCATTGCACAAGGTTCCTCCCTTTGTCTTGATACATTGGAGTCCCTTCTTTTGACAGTATCAGCAAGGGGGGTTGAGCTGTGGCCCTGCACAAGGAGGTGCTGTCATGAGGTACTTCCCTAACCTCATTGACAGTGTGATCTCCCCCCCTCCCCTCCCAACATTCCTTGTCATCAGAATGATTGTTGTTGTCATTTGAGTCATTCTCATTATTTTTGTCCAAGGTGATGGATTGATATTCAGACTGGCTGGGAGAGGGAGGACTATGAGGCAGAGTTTGAGCAGTGTATTTCCTCCATTCTTGTTGGGGAATCTGTGCTTTGCTAGCCTTTTTGATTAGCCAGGATCAGGCTGGGACTGGCTCTGCTGGTGACAACAGACTTGATGCCAATACTCTACCAGGTTTTGATGAGGGACCTGCTGGGGACAGTGGAGCTGCTATGGATACCAGACCCACTGGTACTACTAGACCCACTGCAACCATTGGCAGATCAATTGCTGAAATCCTTTGAAAATTTCTGAAGGTAAGGGATCCAACATTGAACATGGACCTGCCACTCCTGCTGCCTGGCCCTTGTTGACCTCCTGGGCTTCCTTCCTTACCTGTGACTCCTTGAAATATGCTCCTTCCTTCTCTTTCAACTCCTCAATTGCCTTCACATCTGACAGCTTGCCTGATAAAATTTGGAGGGCCACATTGGAAAAGCTTTTCCTTGCCTCCAGGGTCCTTGGCCTGGGAAATTTGCTTCTACAAAGATTTCAACACCATCTGTGAGTGTGGCATACTATCCTACAAATATGTTGCTCACCAATTGTTTAACCCTACCCTGGAGATCTGACAAGTCTCCTCTCAGAGCAGAGACCAACACAGAGTTCTCAGTGTTGTAGAGCTGTTGGAAAAGGACCTCAGTGGATGAAGACATAGCATAGTGGACAGCAATGAGTGGATGAGCAGTGGCTGGTGAGTGAAAGAGGACTCGAAAGTCAAGAATTTGAAAATTAGGGTCATGTGCATCTGTTGATTTACATGCACTGTCCAAAAGCAGTATGGCTGCCAAAGAAGGTTGAATTCAATGCTTTGATGAGATTGTGATGGCTGCCAAAGGAGATTGATGCCTTCCAAAGAATTCTGATCCTCTATAAAGAATTCTGATGCATTCCCAAGCATCTAAAAATACCATGACTAATATGATGTGTTTTCCATTGATTTTGTTCAACTGGCATAATGCTGTGTTTCTGCTGTTCCTTGATTGTTATTTCTGCAGTTAAAATAGATCTTCATATCACTTTCCATTTAAGTGGCTTGTTGCCAGTGGTAGTACTGGCTTTGGCCACCTCCCATCTTCTCAGTGGCTTTCTGATGGTACTAGGCAGATATGTTCCTGAGGGCAGATTTTGTCACAAGCAGTGGCAGCTGGTCATGAGAAATGGCTGGTGGCTGGATTCACTACCAGTCCACTGACACCAGCAGATTTTAGTGTTGAGCAGGGCCAGTCACTATTAAATGTGATTGCAATGGACCCAGTAGTAATTAGCAGCTCCAGATTCTCATCAAAGGACTCTGCTGGATATATAGAGTATGGCACAATGTATGGCCTCTGCAGCACTCATATAACACACTACATTGAGGGAATGTCCCTATGCTGTAGCAGACTTTGCCAGTGATGTAGGATACAATCCAAAGTGTGCTCTGCTGTAATGTAGGACACACTACATATGTATGTCTCTATGTGCAACTCTGCTCACATGTAGGACAGAGACAAAAAAGAAATTGAAAGATTGGCTTTAGTTGACTGGGGAGAACAGGCATAGAACATCCTTCTTTTAGGTATCCCTTTGCAAATAACAATAATAATTGATAAAACAGACAAGATCACACCATATTTTGAACTTGGTCTGAATTGTTCAGACAAAGTTTTCAATGAGTCTTATACACTGAGTGGCCAGGGCTGTTTCATTTATTCATATGGAGCTCCAAGCAGTGCTTCATCCACTGAATGTTTGGCATCAGAACTAAACACCTAGCTCTTGATGGTCATGATGGTGCCCAGTGAAGAAGGTGAACATTAAAGATTTTAATGTTCTAATTGCTAGTGGCAGTGAACTTCTGAAGGAAGTTCAATATGCTTGGCACTTTATAGTGTGTACAAGTCAATGCAAATTTGACTTAAAGAAATGTAGGTTGCCATTAGGGTTCTCACAGCTTATAATACATGACCCATAAGTCAATTACCTGTCATGATTTTGTACTATGGGTATGCAAGTAAGGCAATGCCTTATGTAATGCAATAGGTACACTAAATAAGCAGCATGCCAATCAATGTTCAATATAGTAATAATAAATATTATAAATAATATGTAACAACTGTAATAAGGAGGTTCAGGAAATGCTCCATTACAGCACATTTGTTTCTCCAGTGGCAAGAACAATTAGACAAACTAGTATAATGAGAGTGGCTGCTGGGAGCCCTTCTGGCATCACTACACTCCCTGACCACATCATGTTGTAATGTGGCAAATTCTGATGTTTTGGAAAACAATAGGTGTTGCTCCATGAAGCTTTTTCAGCTTAACAAAATGCCTAAATTGATCATGGATTCATGAAAACAAGTATGCCTTACATTATGTAATATATACAAGTAAATGGGCAGCACCAAAGGGTGCCACAGGTTTTCTTCTCAGTATAAACTTGGGAAACACTATCATGAGACACTGACTTCCTCATTTCTTCCTTATTATATTTATTCCAATCCACTTACTCCTGACTTTCTTCCTTGTCATATTCTCATTTCTCTCTCTTTTATAAGCATAAAATGAGACACTTTACATGGCAGATTCCTATTATACCCAGATCTGAGGCTGTTTTCATAGGATGGCCTGACATTAGGTGAGGTACTTTCTGCCTATCTACAGGAGTGGCTATAGGAACCACTATATGGCACAAACATTGTCAAATCTAAATATTTGTTTGTATTAAGGCCAATATAGTAGCTTAAGAAGAGGATCAGATAACCTGGCAGGAAGATCCTGCACTGAGCAGACTGGAGACTTGCCTTGTGACAGAGATTTCCCCCTTATGTGAGATCCAATGTTACATTCCCATAAATCTATGAACTTACAGAGATGTACAAACCAGTTACATAAGCAGGGTTTTCAAGGATACTTTGAACTACCCTCCAACTGTAATAACAATTATGTACTACTGTTTCATGACATTTAGATCAAAGGATAGGTTCATAAGATGGACTCATGATGGGTGAAGGTACTTTCTGCCTATCAAAAGGAATGACTACAGAAACCACTAAGCAGCAGAAACATTTGATAAATGTATTTAACAGAACAATAGAATTGCTATGTTAGTCAGGGATTTATTTATTTGTGCAGTTAATGAAAAAGCGTAGATGGAAGCATCAGAGAAATATATCAGATAATAGAAACATAACATTGTGCCCAATCTTCTCCAAATTTGCATGATACAAGATCCATATGATAAGAGGGAGAAGATGAAATAATGAGAGTATTGATTGGGAGGTATAATGTTGTGTGAACATAATCAGGAACCCACATTAATGGTTTTGTACTAGGGGTAAACACTATGCAACTATTATGTGTGCACTTCCATATAGCATATTGACTATCCCACACCTTCACAGAATCATCATTTGGAGTAGAGACAGTGACCTTGCCATCAGGCAAGAATACAACAGATGTGACAGGGCCAGTGTGGCCATGTAACTCCTGCAACTGTGCACCACTGGAGGCATCCCACACCCTCACAGATTTGTCATATGAGCCAGAGACAATGGACTTCCCATCTGGTGAGAATGCAACAGATGTGACCCAGTCAGTGTGGCCTTTTAATTCCTGCAACTGTGCACCACTGGAGGCATCCCACACCCTCACAGATTTGTCAAATGATCCAGAGACAATGGACTTCCCATCTGGTGAGAATGCAACAGATCTGACTCAGTCAGTGTGGCCATTTAACTCCTGCAACTGTGCACCACTGGAGGCATTCCACACCCTCACAGATTCATCATATGAGCCAGAGACAATGGATTTCCCATCTCCCACACCCTCACAGATTCATCATATGAGCCAGAGACAATGGACTTCCCATCTGGTGAGAATGCAACAGATGTGACAGGGCCAGTGTGGCCATTTAATTCCTGCAACTGTGCACCACTGGAGGCATCCCACACCCTCACAGATTTGTCATATGAGCCAGAGACAATGGACTTCCCATCTGGTGAGAATGCAACAGATGTGACAAGGTCAGTGTGGCCATTTAATTCCTGCAACTGGGCACCACTAGAGGCATCCCACACCCTCACAGATCTGTCATATGAGCCAGAGACAATAGACTTTCTATCTGGTGAGAATGCAACAGATGTGACCCAGTCAGTGTGGCCATTTAATTCCTGCAACTGTGCACCATTGGAGGCATCCCACACCCTCACAGATTTGTCATATGAGCCAGAGACAATGGACTTCCCATCTGGTGAGAATGCAACAGATGTGACAAAGTCAGTGTGGCCTTTTAATTTCTGCAACTGTGCACCACTGGAGGCATCCCACACCCTCACAGATTTGTCATCTGAGCCAGAGACAATGGACTTCCCATCTGGTGAGAATGCAACAGATGTGACAAGGTCAGTGTGGCCAGTTAATTCCTGCAACTGTGCACCACTGGAGGCATCCCACACCCTCACAGATTTGTCATCTGAGCCAGAGACAATGGACTTCCCATCTGGTGAGAATGCAACAGATGTGACAAGGTCAGTGTGGCCATTTAATTCCTGCAACTGTGCACCACTGGAGGCATCCCACACCCTCACAGATTTGTCATATGAGCCAGAGACAATGGACTTTCCATCTGGTGAGAATGCAACAGATGTGACCCAGTCAGTGTGGCCATTTAATTCCTGCAACTGTGCACCATTGGAGGCATCCCAGACCCTCACAGATTTGTCATATGAGCCAGAGACAATGGACTTCCCATCTGGTGAAAATGCAACACAATTAACACTACTTTCCAGCAATATGCTCACTTTGGCCATTGTCAGTCTTCTTTCACCAATTAGAGATGGAATCAAAGGGAATTCCTCTTTCCATCTTTTTATTAGGTTGCTATCACTTAAGAATGTTGCTAATGCTGAAAGATATAGATGTGGTGTGGACTGAGCTGCTAGGCTTGATGTAAACTAGGCAGCAAAGTTAGCTGTCTCATTGATGTTTTGTATGAGATATGAGTAACTGTTAACCTGTTGCTATCATACTATCAATCTTATTGAATATATTGAAATTAGAACTCTCTTGCCTTCATAATACATTCAATGACTTGTTGAAGCATGATATGACACTGCTTTGATAATCGAAGTAAATTCATCACTTCTATCCAAAAAAGCACATGAATATCAAGGAATTTTTCCATTTTGTACAAAATATTTTTGTGCTCTTGTAGTGTGGCTTTCACTATGTGTTGTGCCCAGTGCTGGCATGCATATTTAAGGACACCTGATATTTTCTCCTTGATACAAGTTTGAAGATTTGGTACTTGGGTGTCTTTGAAAAATGATGAAGGTAAATTGCAGATGTTAAACTGAAGCTCTCTCTGCATGACATCAAAGCAAGACTGAGCAAGTAGAGCATGATGAGAGGCTGCATCACAGGACATATCCTTGATATAACTTGAAGAATTGTTAAAATCTGTCAGACATATTTTGGATGATTGTCCTTGAGCAAAGATGAAGTCTGGAAAAGAAGCATGGTACCAAAAGACTTTATCATCTTTCACATAAAGAACAGCATGGAGCTTTTTAATGACATCATCAGCTCGCTCTTCCATATCTTTTACATTTATAGCATTACAGAGTCCTGCTGCAACAGAAGTAGATATACACTCTTCTGTGCAAAGAATTGTATGTAAAAGCTTTAAGCAAGCTTCAACATGATTCTTTTGAACTTTAACAAATGCTTCAGATAGTATTTGATGGTACAAATTATCAATCAGTGTCCTTGGATCAAAAGAATCCAGCACTTCTGACATTTTTGTATCATTCATAGAATCAAGCAACTGTCTCATCAGATCTTGTTGCTCTCCTGGGGTCCCTGATGATATGTACCTCACAGCAGTTGAAGCATAGATAAACAGACCATTTGCCTTCCTTCCAAGTGCTTTGAGTTCAAGCTTATTCTGGAACACAGGCAAAGCATAATGCAAGTATGTTATAATATCTCTATCAGCCTGCTTCTGAGATACATCTTGAAGACGACAAACTGAGTCAGGTGGAAAGGATGCACATAGCTTGGCAAGTTCAGGATCTGGTCTACTTGTAACAAGAAACTTGAGCCCTTTCAAATGTCCACTTTGAATAGTCATAAGCAGTTTCTTAAGAAATTCTGCTCCTGCTTTGCCTTCAATTTCATCTAAAGCATCAATAACAATGAGGTATGGTGGTAGGTTTGGAGAATGGTTCTCAACAGACTTCTGCCAAGGTCCAACTAAGAGGTCATTCATCTGATTTGACAAGGGTTTGTTGACAGAGTCAAATGCACCACTAGCAGCATGTAATGACTCTGCATACACATGAGAGTGATGAGCAAGCTGATAAACCAGAGTAGGAATAATATGTTTTTGATATTTTGTCTCCTCAAACTGCCTAGAGCAAAAAAAAGTGGCCTGCAAAGTCTTCAACACTTCTTTGCCATTGTCAAACTGCTCAGCTACAGAGTAGGCAATAGTTGATTTGCCCGAGCCTGCATGACCAGTCAGCCAAAAAACTGGTGGGCTTGTTAATGCTGAATCTTAAGCCCATTCATAAATTTGTTCAAGAATAGAAACACGAGTTCCTGATAGGCAAGCTCCATGAGACAATGTTGGCACACCTTCAAGATTGTAATTGTATATAGCCTTGTCAGAATAAGGCCAATTGTTGAGTTGTAGTTTCTAAGAATCAAATTAGTTTATAACAGTTACTTAAAACCATGTCAGTCTCATACATCAAGTGATTTTTGCAAATTAAAGATATTCTGATCAATCTTGAGAGCAAACCTAATCTAAAGAAATTTAGTTTTAGCTTTATACTTCAAACATGCATACAAACAATCACACCTGAAAATCCTTTATCTGCTCATCAATGTATTTGAAAATGCTATTGAGCTGTGACTTGTCCTGCTCATTCTGAAGAATTTTCTTCCATGTTGCTTTCTTAGATATACCATCAAGTTCACTAAGCTTAGTAGCAAGTCTCCTGCTCAACATCAGTCTTACAATAGTAGGTAAATATCACTGAACACACTCAGCAAAGACTTTCATCAGATCCTTTGAGTCAGTATCATTGGTCTTGGCTAGCTCATGTTCCATAGCACTGAGGCGTTCTTGAGTTCTTACTATCTGAGTTTTTAACTCATCATTGTTGTCAGAAACAGCCTGGAATCGAGTTCAGCTGATGCATCATATAATATGAGAAAAAAACATACATCGTAAAGCTCAACAAGAGTATTAACAATACCAACAGGAACCTGGAATGGTGTTCCAGCCAATGAATCCTCAGCCTTCTTGAGCAAGAGCTCGACACCATTCCAAGCTAGTTGAAGTCCATCTTTCATCACGGTGCCTGAGCTATGAATTAGACAAAGGGCTAAGATGACCGATGCCCATTGTGCTTACCTGTATCCATAGAAGCTAGCACAGATGAAAAAGCCGGTCAATTGTGAGAGATGTGTTCGAAGGATTGACCCGAGCGCTTACGAGCAGGTGGTGAATCACGACGTTTTGAAAACACTGATTTGAGCCATCGAAACACTGATTTGAGGCCTTGGATGAGCATTTGCTTCTTCGAGGAGGGCTTGTCTTTCTGGTCTGCGGGCATGTTACAGCGGCGATAGGGCTATACAATGCGAACAAGATGGACAATAGCGATAGAGAGAGTACCACGAGTACAGCTGTCATCTTGTCCGCGACGAGACCGGTGTGGACATGTTTTGCCTAGTTCCAAATATGGGCAAGTCCCAGGTTCAACCACAGCACATACACGTGTTCCAACGATCCTTCTCACCATCTATTTTAGCCTGAAAATACTCCCACCGTAATGCGCGCGGGCCGGATCGTTCCATGCCGTCGCGTCTCTGCCAACCAGTCATCTTCTTGTCTCTTTTGTGCCAACTGACTCTGAGGGAACTCACAACCTTGTCTTGTAGTCTCTTCTGCGCTCACATCTCTCCTCGCACTTGTCTACTATTGTCATCCAATGAAGGCCTTGTCGCGTCGAGCGGAATCTCTTACTTTTCATTTGCGAGAGGCCCATCAATGACTCATCCGCAAACAGCAGCCGTGCGCCAGACAATATCTCGAACATTGCAATGCCCTCACTCGGTATTCCCTTTGAACGTCCCCGGCTCGTCCACGTGGACCTGTTATCTTCACCCCTGCTGCCACTAGTTGTACAAGCCTCCCGTGGTGCTCGTCTGCGCCTATCCCGTCGATCAATCCTTCGGCACTCAGTGAAGCCGATTGCTGTACATGCGAGGACGATGATTCCGGTGGAAGTTCGTCTCTTCGATCGGTAGAACAACCGCAGCTGTGAAGGAGGATTGCGATAACTTGGCGTGATAACCTCTTTTCAGGTCGTCTTTGATGACACAAGTCTACACAAGAGCAACGGCAGGTACTCACCTTGTCATTTATGCTGTCGGCGTAGGACGAACGGGGTGTTCTTCCGCGGCCTCAAAACCCTAGCAACAGTCGTAATGGGAGTCGAAGATGCTGAATTCTGGCCCACGGGAGTCAAGATGACTTGTTGTATAGATCAACCACCGAAGGTTTGGTCTCACGTCTGGAAGAACGGCTGCGCGACCGAATCCTCCATGAATGGCGGCCGCACCACGACCAGGTCTCTACGGCCAACTTTCTTGCACACTCCTCTTTCGCCGTAATCTCGTGCGCCCTAATCACCCTTGACAAGAACCATCATCCAAGTCGTACTTTGGACACGTTTTTGCTCGGTAGGAAGGGGAGCTTGATGTTCCCAGAGGTAAGATTGAGAGTTTACTAGAGTGTGTTGTGTGGCTGCGCTGACACGAGGGAAAACACAACAAGTGATTAGAAGAAGTACGCGGTCGATTTGATCGCTTGTCAGTAGAAGAAAACTGCAAAATGCTTAGAACGAGTGTGTTTTGTTTGTCTGTCTACCGGATGATAGTACATCTGACGCGTCCACCTAATAGAATGAACCACCGTCTTTGTCGACGTCTCACTCGAAATCAAAATTGAAGCAGCTCCAAAGACTTGGGAGTGGAGGAATATCGGTATAGCGTGTTCTTGGATGTCGAAGAGCGGAATGCAGGATTCAAATCAGATTCTGCATGCAGAAGGAATCGAACAAGAGGATAATGGATACAAGGTGCAAACGAGGAAAAAGAGTGTTTCCGTGCAGATGATGTCGAGCAAGGTTGACAGAGGTGGAGATAGCAAGCCTTCTCTCGTCTCTTTTTCCAGAACAATCCATGACATCTCTTTCTTCTCAGCTCTCTTACTTCCGTTATCTTAGTGTTATTATGACCAACAATGATGATGAAAGCCGTCGAAAAATCCATTTCTCTTCCACTTTTCATCCAGCCGAATTAAACTTAGCTACGAAGCTGTTGGCTCCCCCCGAAACCCTGCTATGCTATACACCGGTTGCGAGATTCAAATTACCCACACACACCTCCCCTAACCTCCCCCCCCAACTACATGCCTTATTCTCGATATTTGCAAATGAGATGACGGTCTGCGGCCTAGCGTCTCGCTCAAACTATGTGTTGCTGCGCTGATTGCTCTCGAATACAAGTGAATGAGGAAAGGGAGTTCAGGTGAAATATCCTACAGTATTTGATGGATAGAGGTACGCAGCTTCGCTTCATCTCTTTTTCGGGTCAATCGTTATGCTTTCTGCATAGTTTCCTTGCCGTGTCGAATGCACAAGATGAACTGTGAAAAATAACTTTGAGTGGATTGAGGCGAGCCGACTGAAGCGGTATCAGTCCGCTGAGAATTATGATTTCACTGCTGGAAAAACTCGTACGAGCCTCAATTATTTACATCTGTACAACCTCATCCTTTATTTACCGCTCATCCCTCTTCCACCAATGCACCTCATCTACCCTTGATGAATGCGGTGGTAAAACATGGTGAACAGAAAAGCCGGAGAAAACGAGAACGTGCACTTACCACACACACACCTCTGCCACCCTTTACTTCAATCTGTCACTGAACCAGCATTGATGGCACGTTGGCTGGGGTTTACGGTGTGAAAATGGAACAGACGCTGGTCATGATTAGCGCTTTACCTCGTAGAATCTCTTCCAGACGGCATACTGAATTTTTGACCGAAACTGAAACTTAAAAAGGACCACGAGCTCATTTATAATGAGTGATGAATGATTTCTTGAGGCGAATGTCAAGAGGTATGGATCCCAAATGTACAATACCTTGTCACTACTGACTTTTTCCTAATAATCATTGCGACCTCTCTCTGTCCGGCGCAGCACCACAATGCAAAGCTCGGGAAGGATCAAGATCATCTATTAGCATATAGCTCATCACATACCGGGTCGATGTTGATGACGATAGCTCCTAATCAAATCGAGTTCAAAATAGTTTTGCACAAGATCAATGCGGCAGCCTGAGAGCGAAGGACAATTGCTCAAGAGAGTGTTTTCTAAGGAGAAAGGCTCCAGACAATAGAAGACTTCTTCCCCCAGGATCGAAACGTCTCAAAGAAATGATATAACATGACTCTTTTTTTCCCACTGGTTCAAATTCCAGTGCCAGCAGTGGCCAAGTCTTGTTGGGGGCTGAAAGCTTGGCTCACAGTCCTGATAATCCCGAGCTTTTGACCCAAGCTGAGCCCTTTCAAGTTGCTGGTACTAGTATCAATGTTTGGATGCCTATGGTAGACACTAAGAGACATACAGAACTTGAAATAGACTACATAATGTGATACTATCACGCAGGATGAAATTCGAGCACGGCCATCTCACCTGTATGCCAAAGTTCGACAAACCGGAGATCAGCCTTGCCAGCAATATCAATAAATTCCTCCATTGTACGCTCTCTACTGTTCAGCAAGACCATCGTAGCGATGTCTAGATTGTACTGGTGAACATTACCAGCACCATAATTCGGAAGTAATGGCTCCGGTGCCTCCTTCAGTGTTAACGCAGAGTCGGCCTGGGGAGTTCCAGTATAATCACGATTCGTGTGCTGAAGGACATAGTCATCTGCGTTATACAGATAAGTTAGCATATCCAGAAGCTTTGCAGGAGGGCCACGCACGGAGAAGGATGCAAGCACTGGGCTTTAAGACTGCGCGGATGTTGCGAAGAATCCGAATACATTTTTCATCCGACCAGTGCAACCTAATCATAGTAGTAATGTTAGGGTCCTGATGGAGGGATTTGTAGATAGATTGTTCACAAGATGTTCTTTAACTGCGGATCCTTTACATCAGGAAGCACATGCTCAATGACCTATTGATACTCACGTAGTACACATCACACCCTTCAATCGGCGAATCAACGAAAAAATCAATAGCCTTGAATTCGATACGTTTTTCAGCAATTGCAGAGGGCAGGAGCTCCGGCCAAACTTCCATCTCCGCTTGATGAATCCTATCGGGCCGATCCTGGAGCTTGAGCAGAAGATTCGGAAAGGCTTTGATCAGCTCCATAGCCATGGTTCCAATGCCCCCGCCAACATCATTGACGATTGTCCCAGCTGGATATTTTCCCCAAGGGAAGTCTATAGCTCTGCTGTGAGCGCCACATCCACGGACGGGAAAGAATAAAGCAAGAACGTACCTGAAAGAACGGCTGCTGCCTGTACGGCATCATTCCATCCGCGCAACCCGAGAGCAAACAATGCTCCTTGTTTTGCACCCTCCGGAGTGCCCTGACAGTATCAAGCAATATGATCATCAATATGGCAAAAAATAACAGTACCTCCTCGAAATATTCAAACAGAGATCCATCGAACCCCGTCATCCTGTTCCATGGCGATTGCTCGATTTTTTTCTGATTTGAATTTGTGAGAACGTCCACAATCATCATTGATGCCTTGTTAATCTCGTTACTTTGGATTTGATTAATCAGCGGGCCAGTGGAGGAATTCCATCGTGAGATGCAAAGTCGAGGTGTTTGATACTCACTAAAAAGATAAATAACCTGCTAGAGGGTTTGAAGAGACAAGTTGAATGCTCAGACGGTTGTTTGCGAAAAGATCTGTCGCAACTGTAAAACAAAGTATCCATGTAGAGTAAAAATGGCACTTCGAGGTTTGTCATAGAATGACAGACCTTCTCGGAAGATATGCTTAGTAGCTAATAGACGCATGATTTGGCCAAGTTTCTCATGATCAACACCGGCTTTTTCTCCGATTTCCTTGATATGCATTCCTAACGGGCGTTCCTGAAGGATATCCGGTATCTTGAACGTGATCACGACGTGCAAACAAATAGGTTCAAAGAACTGCCAAGGTCACCATCAATTATATACACTTTACGCAGATCTAAGCAGCACCCTAACCTGTGTTGCCCTCTGTCATGAAAGACAAACTCAATGAGAAATCCAAAGATCTATGAGAAGTCAGAAGCAGAGCGGCGTACATTGAGTACAGTATGGCTCGGCCGCGCGAGGGTCGCGCACAACTGAGCACAAGCACCTTCAAGTATATGAACGGCATCATTCAGTGGAGGGGAGGAGATCGCTGCGTCCATCGCATGAGAGTCCAGGCTGTTCAGAGAGAGGAGTGAGGAGTCCGTGAAGTGAGATTCAATTGATTTGCCGTCTCTTTTATAAGTGCGACTAGGGCAGAAATTTGTCGATTAGTAAGAGGCTCCATCGAGGATTAGGAATGCGCAAACGGTGCCTCGGCTTTTTATATGACGAGCAAAGGACTCGTTGGTGCTGAAAGTATCGTAAGATCATAAGAAGCAAAGCCATATTGAGGTAACATGATAACTTTTTCACCATTATCTCCTTCAGCCAGGTGCCGGTGGTCCGAGCTCGACTGGGAGCCGGGCCGATCGTCGGGCTTTTGAAGGCTTTAACACCTCAGGCCTTGTAAAAGGCTTTAGTAGCAAAGGTCTCCAGTTCATTATTTCACCTTCTATGATGATGTCCCAAAGTACTACACACCCTGCCATCTCTGTAAATTTTTATTTTTTCAGGAATTCTGTGCCAAACCTCTAACTACCCAAAATTTAGTAGCTCTAACTGTACCTGTAGTTAACAGATTATTGTATTGACCTTATGACTACAGCCTGATCGATACATATGGAGCTGGATTTACAGGATCGGCAAATGTGGAGCTGGATTTACAGGATCGGCAAATGTGGAGCTGGATTTACAGGATCGGCAATAATATACCGTGTAATGTATCAACCGTGTTTGGGGGAGTTAATCACTGCTCACCTTGCTGCAAACTGCTGTTTCTCGCCATTAACAACATGAATATGCTCTACACTACCGGTTAATTCTGGATACGCTCCATGTGGAACCAATGGATTCCTTTGTGGTGCAAGTTCGAATTATCTGATTTCAACACTGGAATTGTTGTCATTCCATCAAAATTTGATTTCTGTGTCAAAGCATCAGCTCTTCGTTACAGTTACGACGTATTGAGAGTTTCTGTATTTTATGAATGTGAATAAATTGATTTCAAAGAACTGAGTCTATCGTATACAGAGCTACAAATGTTATTGACAGAGGGAGCAGGGAATACGTCACATTTGCACCGTCTCATGTTGAGCGTTCTGGAGAAAACATGTGAGAAAACTCGGGTTCAAGGAGGTAGATATACGAGAGGCCAAATCCACGCTATCTTGTGTTCGGAGGAAAGGAAGATGCAGATGCCATTGTGGTTCATTGATGGGAGATAAAGGGAAGATCAGAGAAGACATTATGAGAAGAGATTATATGAGATCATGGGATGTGAGATCGAGGTAAGACTCACAGAGTGTGTGATCTGGTACCGTTGGGGCATTTATCTACAGCTCTGTCAGCTGCTAGAAACATGACGAACATCATCCATGTGTTTGAAAAGGGAAGGTGGGTTTAAGGAGATCCTTCAAGTTCTAATCTTCACGTTTTTTGTTTGCACCCCCTGTCCATTTTGGACTCAATAGTAGTAGCTTCATGGCTGATAACGTGAAAAAGAGATGCCAACGAAATTACACAGTTGAATTACATATATGGCAATGCAAACAGGTTAAGAATAGACTTTTGACTTCTGATTTACATCCTTAGAATGCGGTCCGCAGTTTTCCGGTATCGGCAGCTAAGTGCCGCAATTTACATCTATGGTCGGCAACTAAGTGCCGGAATACAAAGTAGACTCCGACGGATGCCCAAGTCTTTTGAGAACGTACCCATTTGCACCATCTGGCAAGTGCCAGACGAGATATATGGAAGGTTACTACAGCTGCTACCCACCAGTATATTGTCGGACGCCTTGTCCACCTTATTTGCCGCTCTGTCCGCCACCCTATCAATCGCCTCCCCAGGTCCATTATTGTGTTCCGTATTCGCCACCTCCTCAAGTACATTATTGGACACCTTATGCCACGTCTGTTCCACTACATAAACGTAATTTGTTTAAGCCCTGCACTCAGACTAGAATACCCCGTTAACACTTCCCAAAAGCCATACCATGCTATTATTATCCGCCGCGGCCTTGTTGGATACCTTATCCAACTCCGCTTTTTCTGTATTAATCCGGAGATAAACTCGGTGAACTTTGTTTTTAGCTCTCAACTTACTGCACTAGCTAATTGGCGTACTAACCTAGACTATTCTTAATGACACGCGTACATGGGTTGTATTCGAAAGACACCGCTGGGTATTGTCAATGTATATTTCATTTCAACAAGAGGACTCTACCTGTACACCCTCAGTACGCAGCCATTTTGACCTGTTATTCTGTGTGATCCTGATAATCAAAGCCGTCATCACACGTCTATTTCTTGCCAACTTTCCAACCTCTGGCGATATGGCAACCACTACTATTTCCGAGGTATGACTTTGACAAGATCTGTTGATGTGTAGTTAGAAAATTCTATGACGGACAGGGCACGCACCGAAATTGTAAGCAAAAATGTAGATGACCACCAATGCTAGTCAACCAGGCTGTTGCATTTCCTTTATGATTTAACTCTTGGTAGATGCCTCAGCTGCCTATGCTCTTTAATTATCTGGGCCTGCAAAGGAGAATGACCCAAACTGTGGTCCCATTG